>AWWV01007975.1:0-11184 GCA_001974805.1 Corchorus capsularis
TTTTTCCATGATTAAAATACCAAAAAGAAAATTAGAATTCGATAATTGGGTTCCTCAATGGGACCAAAATTGAAAATGTGAAAACAACTGGTAACGCCCTGTATTTATAAGATGTATGTATGCTCGAGTTTTGCAATATGGGTCTTCATGATTTTAATTATTGGAAATCTGATGGTTTTTTTTGTTCAGTCTTTTTCATCAAACAGTTGGGGGGCGGGATGTAATGAGAAATTGATGTTAGGTAGATTTTGGTTTCCAACTTTTTCCTTATATATTTTACCAATGGTAAAGCATTTGGAAATTGTAAAGTTTTGAGATAAGATAAGTTTTAAAAATCCTCGAAAGTAATTAATCATGACAATTTCGAATTTTTTTAATTCAGTTGTCTTTTTTTCTTTCCTTCATTTCCCTCCTCAAATCTTGTTAATAGCTTGATGTAATAATGTTATATATTTACTATTTATATAAGATAATATTTTGTTTTTGTTTATTCATACATCATACTTATGCAGCATATTGAAGCTTTCTATTATAAAAGTTTGGTGGATTGATGGGCGCAATATGCTATCCATATAAAATTATGACTAAAGGCTCAAATGAAGGGCCCCAACTTTTTGAATAAGTTCAAATAAGGGCCATAAATCACAATTTAAATAAATTAAAATACATATTTAGTAAATTATGAAATTTTTTGCAATATGTTAGTTAATACTAGTGAGGGAGATGTATATAAATTAAAAAGCACGGAAAAATCATATATCATATTATGTTTATTGAATTTATTTGGATTAAAATGTTTTGATTTTTAATTAATATTATAACATCATTTTTATATCAAAATTGATGTGTAAGCATAACAAACATTGGTTTTCATTTAAGGAGAACCTAATTTGTAAAAATTTACTTAATATGTCTTCTAATTTGTTGAAATTGTGTTTTGAGATCCTTATTTGAGCTTATTTGCAAAATTGGGGCCCTTATTTGAACCTTTAGTCTAAAATTGTTTGAAAGAATTTATAAGGTTGAATTAGATCGAAACATAATTCACCCAACAAGTTCTTTGTGTACTACTATCAGTTAGTAATCATTTTCATTTTGCACTGACAACTTAACTGGAAAATTTTAAAGAATGTTTTTTTCCCTTTCTTTTTGTGTAACTTGATGAGAGCATGACTTATATATATAGTCTAACTACCACTTTTTGGTAATTAATGCATGGATTTATCACAACGGGTATATTGAAGTAAAGTATATATATTGAAAGGGAAGCTTAATTTTAAAGTCTTTGAAATAAATTGATTTAGAAATTTTTTATGATTGGGTATTTTCAAAAACTGTTTTTTAAAAAACTTCCATGTATAGGATTAGTTAATCAAAAAAGAGAAAAGATATGATTTGTGGTTAAGAAATTTTGAAAACAATTGATTTTGAATATATGAAGGTATATTAGCCAATATGACATTTTTCTCTTTGATGGAGAACGGTAAGACCTTTCAAAGATGAAATCTCACCACATTCCATAACCATTTCTTTTTCTTCTAGGTTTGTTAATCACCCTACCAAAATGGGCCCTTTATGACCTTATGTGTATCCTGAGTTGACGTGAAATTAAAAGATTTGTCAATTCTAATTAAGAAGTTTGTGTGCTTTATTAGTTTTGGGTTTAAAAGAACCGAGTACTCGAACCAAAAATTTTACTTAAATTAGTGTTGTGTTCATTCCATTTAATCTGACAAACATTAGTATAGCAATAAAATAAATAGCTGATTAATTTATTTATTCTAATGAAATGATCTTACTCTTTTTATATGCAAAATCAAATATCTATTGAGATCACAATAAAATAAAATAATCTATCCAACAATAACTAAATGGTAATGATTATAGTGTAATACATTGGCATTTGAGCATTAATTCAATAATTTTTTTAAAAATAAAAACATGTCAAATGAGGAAAATCATTGTCATGATTAATCATATTGTAAAATGTAAAGGCTACAAATGATCCAATTGAATAAATTTCCTAATAAACAATTGATCTTTACCTCTTCATAGAGGAGATTTGAATTATAATAATCCGTAAGAGTCCCCATCTAATTGAAACCTAGCTATATAAATGTATATATAATCATGATAAAGGAGTCGGTGGCTCAAAATGGTGAGAGTGAGACTCTTATCTCTTAATCTTATGTCATTGAATGTCTCTCTTGACCTCCAATTTATGTTCCCCTACCGTTCACATTAACCACATGGGAGACTTGACCTTTAATTTCAAAATCATCAAACATGTCAGCTTCAAAAAATATATAATTATGACAACAAAATACCCTTTTCCAATTTTTGTAGAAGTGACACAATAAAGGCAAAAAGTTCTCTTAAATAATAAATTACCTATAATCAGACCTAAATTATTGGTCTAATGAGCAAAAACAGATGAGAAGTAAAATTTTGAGATTTTGATGATAAGAGAGAGTGATAAGAGCAACAAATTACAATTAAAAGTAGAGTTGTTTACCTTATAAGTCTCGGATTCGAATATTGGAGATAGCGAGATAACATTAATGATAATGTCAAAAAGGTGTCATATGACTATTTACATGTATATTGGAGATAGCGAGATAACATTAACGATAAGTAGCAGTGGAATTATTGCAGTTTGCTATATTGAAGATCATTGGTTAAATAATGATTATGATAATGATCACTCACTGTAACATCAGAAACTACTACTGTGCTTAAAGAGCTACTAAGAGATAAATAAAAATGATTCAGGTGAAAAAAAAACCTGACTGAGATATATAAATATAAGAATCCAGATTGTATCTTTTAACAATCAGAAGATACATATATAATTTAGATTAAAAAGGTGGAGTTTTTCAGTTTTTATTGATGGCAATTGGCAGGTGGAAGAAAGTGCAACTTGAAGAATTGATGCATTCACATGTGGACTTTGTTATCAGCATGGACAAATCTGCACAAATTTTTCTCTTGTGTCATTTTCTCTTTACCACCTCCACATGCACCCTCTTCTTTGGACGTCTAGAACTCGATCGGCATTTATTGATTTTCTTACAATTCTATTTTGGTAGAAAATTTAATCTTACTTTAATTTCTCTGTTTTCTTATCTCGTTTTTTCTTAATTTACTTGACCAACCTTTTCGGGCGTTCCATAGATGTCACCAATCATCTTTCCTATGCAGGGAGAGCATTTTAGTTTAATCCTAGACATACATGATCTCCTTTATGGTTCAAATTATTAAACCTGATAATTTGTGTTCTGACACGACACGACATGGGTCGACACGAGATACGTTTAGTCGTGTTCGTGTTTGGCTTGTTGTGCCCCGTGGTTTTTCCCTTTACTCTAAAGGGTTTTCACGTAAATCTTGGTGTTCTTTATTTTTTTCTTTAATTGTTGTCAGTTTGGATTCCTGCTTGCTTGGTTGAGATATATCTGTTTTGGTGGATTGGTTAATTATTTAACTGCTTTGGTTTTTCCGTCTTAAGGATTTGTATGATCCGGTATTGGGTGATTCGGGTAAACCAAAAGATACGTCAGATGATGATTGGAAAAAGCTTGACAAGAAAACGTTGGGCACAATAAGAAAATGGGTTGACATTAGTGTCTTTCACCATGTGGCGCAAGAGAAAAGCGCTCATGCTGCTTGGGAAAAATTGGCTGCATTGTATTAAAGGAAAAGCCCTATGAACAAGGCTTTTGGAGTCAGAAAGCTTTCCAATATGAAGTATAAAGAGGGACAATCCATGGCCGAGTACTTGAGTGACTACCAGGAGATGTTAAATCTGTTGTTGACTATGAAGATTGATCTTGGTGAAGAAGTAAATGCTTTGTTTCTATTGGGTTCTATGCCGGAGAGTTGGGATACGTTAGTTGTCACGGTCACTAACTCTGCTCCAGACAAGAAAGTAACTATGGAGATGGCAAAGGATGCTTTGTTGAATGAAGAAGCAAGACGAACCAATAGAGAGTTTGGGTCTAATCAAGCACTTGTCACAGAGAACAGGGGGAGATCCAAGGAAAAAGGTCAAGGCTTCAGGGGTCGGAGTAAGTCCAAGAACCGATCCAAGTCTAGGGAACCAGTGAAGTGTTATCACTGTGGTAAAGTTGGCCACTTCAAGCGAAACTGCAAGCTCTTGAAGCAAGAGCGGAAAGATGGGAAAAACAAGAAGAATTCAGAGGAAGAAAGCAATGTGACTGTAGTTGTTTCTGATGAGGAGACAGTGTCATTGATTTGTGGACATGGTGATTGTAACCATGTAGCTGATCTTTCTATTGAGTGGATTGTTGACACAGGCGCGACATATCATTGTGTTCCTAAGAGGGAGTTGTTTACAACTTACAAAGCAGGAGACTTTGGTGAAACCAGGATGGGAAACAAGAGTGTGTCGCAGATTGTGGGGATTGGTGACATTGTTTTTCAGACTAGTACTGGTTGCACATTGACTTTGAAGGATGTGAGACACATTCCGGATTTGAGAATGAACTTGCTTGCAATTAATGTCCTTGACAAGGAAGGATATGAGAGTCGGCAAAAGGATGGGCAGTGGAAGCTTTTTGATGGGTCTTTACTAGTTGCAAAGGGAAGCTTATGTTGCACTATGTACAAGACTTGGTTGAAACATTGTGGAAACAATGTTAATGCAGTGGAAGATGATGCTTCACCAAATTTGTGGCATAACAGGCTGGCACACTTGAGTGAGAAAGGGTTGCTGCTTTTGGAAAAACAGTCCCTCATTCCTATACCCTCGGCCAAAAGTAAAGGTTTGACTGTTAACTCTTGTGATCATTGTTTATTTGGTAAGCATCGTAGAGTTTCTTTCCGTATACCTGTTACTAGGAAAGAAAATAAATTGGAATTGATTCATTCTGATGTATGTGGTCCCATGGAGGTGGAGTCTTTAGGTGGTAATAGATACTTTGTTACTTTTATTGATGATGCTTCACGAAAAATTTGGGTGTTTTGTGTGAGATACAAAAGCCAGGTACTACAGGTTTTTCAGAAATTTCATGCCATGCTTGAAAGGGAAACTGGGTTACCCTTGAAGTGTATTCGGACAGATAATGGTGGTGAGTACACATCCAATGACTTTGCTACATATTGTTCAAAGCATGGGATTAGGCATGAGTTGACAGAACCTGGAACACCCCAACATAATGGTGTAGCTGAAAGGATGAACCGCACCATTGTGGAGAGAGTGAGATGCATGCTAAGGATGGCTAAATTGCCTAAGGCATTCTGGGGTGAAGTAGTCAAAGTTGCTTGCTACCTTATCAACAGGTCTCCATCGGCTCCATTAGGCTTTGACATACCGGAGAAAGTATGGTCAGGTAAAGATCCTTCATATGCTCATTTGAAGGTATTTGGATGCAAGGCTTTCTTGCATGTGCCTAAGGAACAAAGGTCAAAACTTGATAGTAAAGTCACTCATTGTATTTTTGTTGGCTATGGTGGTGAGGAGTTTGGTTATAGGTTTTGGGATCTAGAAAAGAAAAAGATTATTAGAAGCAGGGATGTTGTCTTTCATGAACATGAGACCATAGCGGATTTTGAGAAGAAGGAAAAGACTTCTCAAGTTGTTCATGATGATGATGATTTGACACCGACAACAGTTCCACCAAGGAGAGCCACAGATGGTGGAGATGAACAAGGTACAGAACTTGGAACAGATGAGCCAGCTATAGATAATGATGAGTTGGATGGTGATGATGACATTGCACAACCAGATGCAGTAGGTATTGAGCAGGGGGAGCAACCACCCTACCTGAGAACACTGAGCCTCAACTTCGGAGATCGGCCAGGGGGCATATTCCATCCACCAAGTATCCTAGTTCTGAGTTTCTTTTGCTTACTGATGATGGGGAGCCAGAGAGCTTCCGTGGTGTGCAGTCTACTTCAGATAAGCAGCGTTGGTTGGAAGCAATGCAAGAAGAAATGGATTCTTTGCAGAAAAATGGCACTTATGAGTTAGTGGAGCTTCCAAAAGGTAAAAGGCCACTTAAGAACAAGTGGGTTTTCAAGTTGAAGAAAGATGGTAACAAGCTAGTGAGGTACAAAGCTCGTTTGGTGGTTAAGGGCTTCGCACAGAAAGCAGGTATTGACTTTGATGAGATTTTCTCTCCAGTCGTGAAAATGAGTTCCATTCGAGTTGTACTTGGTCTAGCTGCGAGTTTGAACCTTGAGATTGAACAACTTGATGTTAAGACTGCATTCTTGCATGGTGATTTGCAAGAAGAAATCTACATGGACCAACCAGAGGGTTTTGAGGTTAAAGGGAAGGAACACATGGTTTGCAGGTTGAAGAAGAGCTTGTATGGCTTGAAACAAGCTCCGAGGCAGTGGTACAAGAAGTTTGATTCCTTTATGGTGAGTCATCTCTTTACGAGAACTGCAGCAGATCCTTGTGTTTATTTTAGATCATTTGGTAATGATTTCATTATTCTCTTGCTCTATGTTGATGATATGTTGATTGTTGGGCAAGATGTTGAATTAATTAGCAAGTTGAAAGATGATTTGTCTAGGTATTTTGATATGAAAGATTTAGGTCCAGCTAAGCAGATTTTGGGTATGGATATTATCCGAGACAGGAAATCTGGAAAGCTGTGGTTATCACAGGAAAAGTATGTTGAACGAATTCTGAAGAGATTCAACATGCATGGTGCTAAGCCAGTTAGCACACCACTTGCTAATCATTTCAAGTTAACCAAGAAATCTTGTCCTGTAAGTGAGAAAGAGAAAGATGAGATGTCGATTATTCCCTAATCATCTGCAGTGGGTTCATTGATGTATCTCATGGTTTGTACACGACCTGACATTGCTCATGCAGTTGGTGTAGTGAGCAGGTTTCTTTCCGATCCAGGAAAGGTTCACTGGGAAGCGGTGAAGTGGATCTTCATATACTTGAGAGGTACTTCGAAGATGTGCTTGAGTTTTGGGACTACACAGACAGTTCTTGAAGGGTTTACTGATGCAGACATGGCGGGTGATCTTGATAGTAGGAAATCTACTTCAGGTTACATTTTTACTTTTGTGGGGGGAGCTGTTTCTTGGCAGTCGAAATTGCAGAAGTGTGTTTCCTTGTCTACTATGGAGGCTGAATATATTGCAGTGACCGAAGCAGGTAAGGAAATACTTTGGATGAAAAGATTTCTTCATGAATTGGGTTTGAGTCAGAAAGAGTATGTGGTATTTTGTGATAGTCGGACTGTTTTGGATTTGAGTAAGAATACCATGTATCATGCTAGGATAAAGCACATTGATGTTAGATACCATTGGTTGCGTATGGCAACGGAAGAGCGAGAGTTACAATTAAAGAAGATTCACACCGATAAAAATGTTGCAGACATGTTAACTAAAGTGGTTCCCAGAGAGAAACTTGAGTTGTGCTGCAACTTGGCCGGGATGGACACCATGGCCAAGGCAAACTTCAAGTAAAGCAGGTTGTGTGACACATCTCCTCCGAATGGGATTGGAGGGGGAGATTGTTGGGCTTATAGCCCATATTAGATCCAACCCATTTATGGCATTAAAGTTATTTAATGGATGGCCAAGATTGTTTATTAGCCTAAGATCTAATGACTAGGATTAAAACCTACTTGACAAAGGGTTTTTGGCTTTTAAGTTTAAGCCGACTTTGCCTAATATATATATTGAATATTGGCAAATTGAAAGCGGCGGTGAAATCAATTGGAATTGTCAATTTGCGATAAGTAAAGCAGCCGCGGCAATTTGCGATAAAGCTTTGTCGAGCGGCGCATGTAGTTGCGTTTTAGCAAGCGATAATTGGTGAATTGAAGCCAAAGAAGAAAAAATAGCAAGAAGCTTGTTAGATTTTTCTTGTTTTTGCTCCATAGAGAGTGCAAGAGTGAGAGATAAGTGGGCAACAAATTGGTTTACTTTGGGGTTGATTTCTTGGTGATTCAAAGAGGTAATCCTTGTATTTAATTTTCAATTTGTTGGTGCTTAGGCTTTGGGCAATTAGCTTAGACTTGAACTATTGTAATTGCTTATTTCTTATAGTGGATTTTTATCCGGTTTTGCCTTGTGGTTTTTCCATTTACTCTAAAGGGTTTTCACGTAAATCTTGGTGTTCTTTATTTTTCTTTAATTGTTATCAGTTTGGATTTCTGCTTGCTTGGTTGAGATATATCTGTTTTGGTGGATTTGTTAATTATTTAACTGCTTTGGATCATTGGTTTGGATATTGCTGTTAGTTGTTGTCTGTGGGATTGGTATTTGTTTACTTCCGCACGTGCATATTATTGCAGGGCCTTCCCAACATTATCGTGTCTCGTGTTTGAATCGTGTCGGACACGATTAAGATTATCGTGTTTCATGTCATAATCGTGTCAAGACACGATTAACACGTTTAAGACACGAGTGACACGCTTTAATTAACGGGTTAACACGATGACAAGAAAGACCTGTTACACGACACGTTAGACACGCCTAATTAAAACCCTTAAATAACTTATATTTTGAATTTCCAATATACCCAAATAATATTATAAAAAAAAATATTCTCAATTATCTTTAATTATATATCTTTATCTTTATCTTTATCTTTATACTCTATAATTCTAAACTTCAAAACATTGATCTGAAATATCTAAAGTCACCTTTTTAATTTTAAAAGTTTAGCATTCATTTAAAGGGTAGACATGTAATTTTAATTTCATTTAGATGCTAATTTTTTTTTAAAAAACTAAATCTAATTTAAATAAAAAAAAACTAAATCTAATCTTTGTTCTAACTGTTTGATAAAGCATAGAAAAATTTCAACACTTTATATTTTCAATGCGTTTGACAAGTTGAAAGTGAGTTACTTTTAAATAATTTTTTCAACAAAAACGGTTGGATTTAATAAGTAGGTGTCTACTTACTTATCACTTATAGCTTAACACGCTAAGTGAAATCCTTTTCAAAAGAACTTTTATTTGGACCATATTATCCTTATATATATATATATATATCTTTATACTTTATATAATTCTAAATTTCAAAAATCTTGACCTGAAATATCTAAAATACCCTTTTTAATTTTAAATATTGAATTTAAATTTTAAGGTTTAATATGTAATTTGATTTTGAATATATTTTTTAAATGTAATTGTTTATTTTTTTTGAGCAACAATCATATAGATTTCATTAATTTGAATCATCAGAATTACACACGTGTAGACGAACTCCACACCAAACATAATTAGCCCCAACTTCACAATCTAAGTGGGCCAAATTATGAGCAAACTTATTACAATTTCTATTAACATGATGAAAAACAAAAACAATAAAAGAGTTCACTAATTCCCTAATTTGATCAATAAAAATACCCCCCTCCCATAAGGAAATATAAACTCTATTATAATTTTTTTTAAATGTAATTGTTTAAACTATTATAATTTTACTTTACTAGAAACTCTATTTATATTTAATTAAATCTAACAAGAATATATTTTCAATTGGATTTCAAAACAAAATAATTTTTTTTGAAAGGCAGTCAATATTATTATTAATAGATAAGCAAAACAAAATAATTAACAAGTTCTTTAGGAAAAAGAAAATGATCAAATATGTTTTCCTCACGTTTTTCTATTCCTTGATTTATATATGTGTAGATCAAGGTAGTTCACGATTTAATTAAAATTAAAAAAGTGTGAAAACTTTTTTTTTTTTTTAAAATCCTAGATTATTCTATTTTATCGAAATAAAGTACCTAAACGTTTATTGTACTTGAGTAAGCATCGAAACTTTTAATTTGCACCTAATAAGTCCATGTACCAAAATAAAAGTATCTATACTTTTACCAATAAATAGTATAAAAGTTTTTTTAATAACAAAATCAGCCTTCGGAGCCTATTTTAGATAGATTGTGAAAAAATAAGGGTTTATTTGGTGTAATTTAAAAATAAGAGTTTATTTAGGTTCAATATGAAAATAGGGGCTTATTTGAGTAAAATAAAATGTAAGCGGTTTTAAAAGAAGATTTATTTTTCCTATAAACTATTATAAATACACTTTTCCCAATTTTTTTATGTTAATGATAATGAGGTTTAGGTATGTTGCATTTGTGTATTAGAAAATATCCTTTTTTAAAATGAAACTATTAGATTTTTTTTTTTTCATGTGATTCATGACATATATATTAATTAAAAAAATCCAAGATTATCTTTGGAAGAAAACTAATATCGGTACCAGTGTTTGTCGCAACGTGCGGGTTCGGCGCCCGAACCCTGCCGTTAACGACTTGAGAAACGGAGTCGCCACTAATCATATTCTTAGGTGTGATTAGTCACCTGATTGACCTAATTAGCTTAATGTGGTCCAATGCTTGGAGAGGGACCCACTAAACCTATAGGTTCGGTCTTTGCAACTTAATTCTAAATTCGGAAGTCCATTACGTTTGGGGAAGGATTAGCACCCCCAAACGCCCGTCAAGTGACGGTACCTCTAATCTAGTCAAGATCTAGAATGAGTCCGAAGTAGAGTACTGCTTTTACCCTTTAATCTTATATTTTTTGCTCTTTTTTTTTGTTTAAGGATAATTGAACCTTTTTTTACTCTTTGAAAACAAATATTAAAAATGAAATTTGAACTTGTGCAATTAAGGGAAACAAAAATGAACTTGCCTTTCGTTCAGAAAGGGCACTTCAAGAAAAAGCGAGTAGAACTAACGTCTTCCGTCCGGAAGAGCGTTTTAGGAAAAAGCAAGTGAAAAATTAGTGCCTTCCGTCCGGGAAGGGCGTTTTGGGAAAAAATGAAGAAAGCTGGGACCTTCCGACCAGGAAGGGGCATTTTGGGAAACAAATGAAGAAAATTGGACCTTCCGACCGGGAAGGGGCATTTTGGGAAAAGTAAGAAAAAATAAGCGTCTCCCGTCCGGGAAGGGCATTTTTGGAAAATAGCAAGTAAAATAAGTGTTTTCCGTCCGGAAAGTGCATTTTGGGAAAAACAGGTAAAGATTAGTGCCTTCCGTCCGGGAAGGGCGTTTTGGGAAAAACAGGCAATAATCAGTGCCTTCCGTCCGGGAAGGGCACCTTGGGAAAATGCAAGTAAAAATAAATGCCTTCCGTCCGGGAAGGGCATTTTGGGAAAAGCAAGTGAAAACCGAAAATTTGAAAGAATTAGCCCTTCTGTCTTTGATTTTTAATTTTCAATTACTAGGAG
>AWWV01007976.1:0-12008 GCA_001974805.1 Corchorus capsularis
AATTAAAATTAGCCCATAATGATATAACACTCACTTATCGAGCTAATTTTAATTTAAAAAAATTCTGGCTTTAAATCCAAGATCTCATTTTTATAATTAAAATCAACACAAGAAGTAATCAGGAATCCATCTTTGAATCAATTATAGTCTAAAAATTAAAACTTTATACTAAAAGGCTTAATTTCTTTTAGAGCCAAATTAAATCCAAGAAATATTATCATAATCAAATTTTAATCATTATTTATTCATTTCATCATATTATGGCAAACAAAGATCATAACTTTGACATAGTGACTAACAACCTAAACTTCTTAAACAAAAAGGATCATTAAAAGCAACATATATTTAATCCACCATATTTCATCAACCAAAAAGATAAAACCCACTCTTTAATCATCAACCATTATCATAATATCATAAGCATATATGAATTGATCAAAACATACTTTATCCATCATAAAATTAACAACAAAATTAAATACATAAAGCCAATATGCCTCAAATTGCATAAATTGGTAACATAAAGGAGTTAATTGAAAAGGAAAGGAAATTTACCTACTTAAAACGACCCGTTTTGTCGAAGGGAGCCCTTCCATCCGCGTCTCCTCCTTCCTCCTTATTTCCTTCTTCTTCGATGCTCAAAACAGAGAACCCTAACTCTGCAAATTCGAAACCCGCGCTGCCCTTATTCCTCTTCTCCAATAGCGCCGCCCGACAATCAATCACCCAAAGCCCTCCTAGATTTTGCTTTTCCTCCCATTCCCTTCCTTCTTGAGCCTAAACCCTTACAATCTTATTATACTCGAACCAACACCTCTCGAATCACCATTTCAATATGATTCAACAGTGAAACCAACCCAAGACTCTGTTGATTCAACCCCCGACCTTCATGCTTTTAATCTACCCAGCTAATTTCAACAAAACTACCTAATTCTTAAAAAGCCCCAAAGTTTTTCGAATGAAACCCTTTTTTTTGTTTGAAATTTTGAGAGAAAATATGGGACTTGGAAGAGAGCCTCAAGAAACAACTCGTGAAATCGTGTTTTTGCCGAATGAAGAGTGAGGGAGCCATTGAATAAATCTTTTGTGTTCATCAAAAATGGAATCGGATTCATGATCGAAGAGAGGCCTGAAGAGAGAGAGGATCCGCCTGAGTTTGTAGAGAGCAGAGAGGAAAAAAAATGATCGTGTTCCTCATGTTCTCCCTTTCCAATTGAAGATAAGAATCCCCTCTAACCACCTTCGGCCAGCTGTGTTTGATCCGTCCTTATCTTCTCAATTTTCCATTCCCCTTTTAGCTAACAAACTTTGTCTCTTGTGTAGCTAACTTTCCATGAACCCGAGGGAATCTCTGTGAGGAATAACTTGAGGAAAAATCCGGGTTAACCACCATGGGTAATTCCCTTTTAACTCGTGATAATTTGTCTCTGAAATTCGGTTCATTTCTGTTGAAATTCTGATCTGCTTATCTCTATGTTCACAGGTAGTAATTAAGGGATAAGGACGGAGGTACTGAGCTGTCAACTTTGAGCTGGTGAAGGAAGGTGACCCTCTCTCTTGGTAAATTTTCTTTTCCCCTCTGTAAATCTTTGAGATGATACATTACACATTGAAATTTTGGATGTCACTGCTTGGGATGATTAAATGCCGACTCTAGAGATGAAATGTTTGTCTGCTGCTTTGAGTTTGCCATTGCACTTGTTTGCTTATGAACATTTGCTTGATCACTGATTTAATGATCATAATATGCAAGAGGAAAAAAGCTTACACTGCTTATGTATGCTGTTTTGATTATGACGATGTGTAATGTATTGCTGAATTCATTTGTATTGCTGCCATTCTCTGCACTACATCCATCCAGTTCAAAATCTTGCCATGCTTGATTAGATGCGCTAGTGGACTCTGCTATTATTCTTTTCTTGCACTGTTTCCCTTTTGCAAATGGCCTTCTTTGTTGCCTTCTTCGAATTGCTTTCCGTAGAATTTGCAGAGGAATTTAAAACATCATGATTATGCTTATAAATGCATGTGATTTGACTCTATTTCATGATTTGCTTGAATCCAAAACTGCTAATTTCTTGCTGAATTACTTAAGTTGAACTTCGAATGCCCCAACTGAATTCAAGCTACTTGGAAAGAAATTGTTCTATCATTGTCTCCATGCCTTGATGATTTGTTCTTGCCCTGTTGTGCTGAATTGCGTGGACTTACCATTAACTGCAATTGAAGGCAATGTGCGGTGTGATGGCTTTAATTTATGCAATACATAGCCACTGGCTTTTCAACCCATAAACTGAACTCTTCTTTCCTTATTTGCAGGCCTGGGTCAAAAGGGAAAAGCAAACTAAAAACGAGACTTAGAATTTAAGGAAAAGCCAAGGAATGGGAACATGTGACCTCTACCCGTTGGGATTATTCCATTTTTTTTTATATTTTCCAATTTCTATTTTTTTTATTTTCTTTTGTATCTTTGTAAGAATAACAATGTAAAGGAACCATGGCATATGTTCTATATTTATTACCAAATGAAAATGCAATGCAACTCTGTTTATGATTTTCCAACTTATATATTTTTTTGTATTTTTAGAATTATGAACCTAGTGACATGTGAACTAAATTACCTAAATTTTCTTATATTCAAGAATTGACTCAAATGCCCCCATATTTGCAAACAAAATTAATTTTAAATAAAGGATTAAAATGCAACAATGCTAAATTACTAAATGAAACTAAGCCATAAAATATGTAGAAATGCCAAGTATGCACATTAAGATTTTTTTTTGGGTTTTTTCAAATGCAATTTAGACGAATGGGTAATAAATTAGCTAACCTAAATTAAAAATGGACTAAAAATGACCAAAATGCCCCTATGATGTGAAAATGACCAAAATGCCCCTAGATGACCTTAAAAAATAAATTGATTTAAATTAAAGGATATCGGACAAAATTGGGTGTCTACACTCTCCATTGGAAGCCAACCCTTGTTGAATCAAGAACAACTTGTGCTTCAAGAATGCAATTTTCATCCAATCTCCCACATCTGTGTAGAATAGCCAATAAATCAAACTCGGCCAATCTTAATATGCACAAAGAAAAAGTTGCAGCAAAACCAATCCTGCTGCCCTCTCTCTTCCTCTCCATCTTCCCTTTCTTATCTCTTATTTAACTTGAATTAGGCAAAAGAAATTAAATCATAAAGCTACATACACCAAACCTCAGACCCATCACTGAAATGGAACTGAAACTATAAAAGGGGCAAGAAAAAGAAAGGGAAAAAACAGAGAGAAACATAACAGAAAGAGCAAGAAGAAAAGAAACTGCTTGAAAGTGACACCTGCAGGGCATTGCCGATGAAGCTCTGTCAAAACCCATTTCAAAATAATTCAAATCCTTCATTCGCTGCATAAAGCTACAATGCAGTTTGTGCCGTTAAAACAATGCAAATGAGAGGTATGTATCATTTAGCCAATTTACAAACATTACAATGTATCATTTAGCCAAATTAGCCAAATCCTTCATTCCATACATAAAGTTACAATGCAGGAAGCTAGAATTAATGGAGAATTTGCACTATTAAAAGTTTTGATATTGTTGAGAAACGGGGTAAATTGAAATCAAGCATGGTGTGGTGATTATAAGAATTAATGATGCAATTAAAAAGTTGCTTTAAAAGAACGTGATGTAAATAAAGATATGTAGGTACCATGTAAGACTTACTTAAGAACTCATCTTTGTGCTTATCCTGGAAAGTACTTCGAAGCCCCTTCAGTGATTTTAAGTACATAACTCTGCAAAAAAGAAAAAAAAAAAGCTTAATGAGCGTAACTGAAAGTGGTATAATAATTCATATTCAATCAAGCATCAATTAATTAACAAACAAAACATGAACTTATTAGCTAATGGTTGCACTTCTTAAATCTTTACCCTTATTAGCCCCAGCCTGCACAACAGAAACCCGTGGCAATCAGCATATGCGAGAGACAAAGACTTATCACATAAAAATATATAAAATTGCTTTACAGCTTTACATCATATTGAAGCTTTACAACACTTTTAGTCCAAAATTGCTTCAAATCATGAGTCCTCAACTTCAGTATTGATCGTGTCGTCTATGACCATAAAAATAATCCCCACAATAAACTAACTAGAATAGCTAGGGCAAGTAGGGGTCGAATCCCACAGAGAAGGGTTATGTGATGAACAATTAAAAGAAAGAAAGATCTTTTCCAAAAATCAAAGAGAAAATAGGGGATTGTGAATATCAATTATAAAGAAAACAATTAAACTAAAAAATAAAGCAAAGCAAATTAAATCTAGATCTAAATCTAAAGCAGATTAATAAAGCAAACAATAATTATAAAGCATACTTATTCTCCAGTGGTATGATTCAATCAGATTAACTATGGATCATCGACTTAAAAGGTGAATTAAGCATCTTATTCTTGACTGACAACTGATATAGGTTTCCCAACATGTATTTTAGATAAGAGGCCGATTAAAGCTGCAGTTATCCCTTTTATTCCTTCAGCAACCGATTTCTTTCTTAGGGCTTAAAGATCACTTAAGAACAAAGCATTAAGATTAATTAATTTTACACACATGCCTACAAAGTAGAACCATACGAAGAGAAATTTCTCGCCCTCCGATAGACAAATACCCATTAAGCAGCGATTAAACAAACCTAATTTGCTACATACAATCAAACTTGAGTGATTAATTCTAAGCTTGATCTAGCAATAGATCTTCCTCTTACATCGTTAGTGGCCACATAACTCAAATAAGATTCAGAATCATAAAATTATTCTAGGGTTTTGACTACTATCATCAAGAACTTAACACAAAATTATAAGTATAGAAATCTCACCATAATCAATTGATTGAATTCACCAAAGGATCAGAAGTATTAAGGATTTAGCTACTCATGGACTTAGGAAAATACATGAGAGGCATAAGAATACTTACAGAACTAGGGAGGAACGATTTCTCCTCCTTGAAACCCTAAGGACGTCGCACCCCTCTATGGCTAGAGAGGGTGTCGACTTCTCCCTCTTCTAAAACTAGAGAAAAACCTAAAAACGAAAGAAAGGTAGAAAAAGAGAATTATCTAAATCTATGATGTGTATCTAATGTGTGATTTGTGATATAGGAGGTGGCTATTTATAGTGGAGGAATAGGGTAGGACGGTTTAGCTCTAACTTGGACTCCAAGTTGGATTAGGTGTCATCCTAGAGTAGAATCCAAGTCAAAAGAGGATTCTGGAATTTTCTGGAATCTGGCAGGAACTTCGACCTAGAATTCGAGCTTGAAGATGGCAGATCTGGGCTTTGCACTTCAAAACAAAGTTGTAGAGCTCGGAGTTAGCTTTCTAACGGCTACTTATAGGCTTATAACGGAAATCTGAGCAGAAATTTATGGCCTTTCTACGAAGACTGCGCTGAAACTGGGCTTATATCGCAAATCTGCGGGATTATTGCGGGATTTGGATATTCTTTTGGATATTAGGCCTACAAATTGGCATTTTAACTCCAATTTTAGGTTTATATGGGTTGAGTATATTCCCATATAAATAATCCAAAAATCCTCAACTTTAGGGCTTCATCTGGGCTTGGCTTCAATCTTATGCAAATGAGCTCCAATTCTTCAATTTTTACTTCTTGAATTAATTCTTCAATTGTCTTCAAGTCATCAAAATATCTTCAATCACGAACTTCGCATCTTCAAATCTTTATTCCAAATGACTAAATCCATAGTTGAGTAAAAAGTCTCCAAAATAGCTCCAAAAAGAGTGAAAAACAATAAGTTTTCACTGTTCTTGTCTTCAAGACCTAAAAACACAAATACTAACAAAATAGGGTAAAAACTCATATAAAAGTAGTAAAAAGTATAGAAAAATAGCTATAAAAACATGCATAATTTGAGCTCGATCAAGTATTGAAAACAAAACTGGGAAATACAGTACTAATGTCCCTGAAGAATGAGAATAACATAAACAATGAGAATTGGTATGCAGGAATATTGAAGGGTGAAAATAATTAGACAGACATGTTGAAGTGGGCGAAGGATTTGAATTAGGCATGAGACATGGACATATACATAAGAAAACATAGGAGCTACTAATGCACTTTAAATAAGGAAGAGTCATGTTCCTTAAGAGGCCAGCATACCGAAGCACAAATGCATGCTTTCCATTCTTCCTTGTTGACTCTGCCATCCTTGTCGGCACCAGCATCAGCAAATATCTGCAGAAAAAGATGATGATCCTTTAAGCTCAGGGTGTAGGAAATCGATGCAAAAATTGATCAGGTAAATGCAAGGCTTAAATATTTAAAAGCAGCCCTTTTTTCATTTATTGTACTCAGATTGCCTTTATCTTCTGATTTTTACTTAGAGGATTGTAGACACCCTAATTTCGCCTGTATCCTTCAAATAAAAACTTGATTGCTCCTTAACATGCATGGTCACCCATGGGCATTTTGGTCATTTTTGCACTGAGAGCATTTCAGTCATTTTGAGTTCACTTTTAATTTAGACAAGCTAATTCTTTTCCTAGTCATCTAATTTGCATTTCAAAAATTCAGAAAGTCTTTATATGCACCTTTTAGCATTTGTACGTATTACATGGCTTACTTTCATTTGGGTGTTGCACTTTAATCATATAAACTCTTTTAGTAAATAAGGTTTAGTTTTTAATGAAGCATTCTCTTATCCTTTCCTCTTAGGTATTTGCCATTATATTTGCTTTCATTTTCATGGAGCATATTTTTGTTTAAGGTTCATAAGTAATATATATATATATATATATATCGCTTATAAATTGCATGATCATCGTCTATTGCTTCGATTTTTGCATATCATGACAGATTTGGTGATCCTTTCCTTTGCATGGCATACTTGCATTTCGCATGAGCATAAGTAGAAAATAGACATTACAAATTCCAAAGAATAAATAAATAAAGAATTAAAATTGTTGCATCTCAGTTGCATTAAAAAGATAAAAACATTGTTACATAGCCTCTGCCCATTCAAGGGATTTCCTTGCCTCTAGTTTGAGGTTCGTTCCCCTACTTGTTCATTTGCAAACATAAAGGCTTTCCAATGGCCTCAGGAGACCTCATGACCTGCAAGAGGGAGCACAGACAAGAAGCACAAGAAATATTCCCCAAGACTTAAAAGCATGTACACTATTGTTTAGTGTACACGCAAAGTGAGTTGAGAGAGTGCATGCATGCTTGGAAAAAAAGAATTACTATCGGCTATATCGAGCACAAGACGTGAGATTCGGTCTCAGCCTTAATATGCCGATGAAGCCATTGGGAAACAGAAGCAAATACGTTAGCAAATAGCAGTTGACATAAAAAATAAAAAAAAGGGGATATAAGCATGCACTTTTAAGGCCCTTAATAAAAACACCCAAAACACTAGGCATCAGCATGCAGAATGATCATGTCAGCATAGTGTCATTGCATTTCAAAAATGAAAATCTAAAAAACAGAGCATGTATACATGTATTTAGGTTCATTCGCATTCCAAAATATTAACAAAACAAAGGATTTTGCACTCCCACACATTGGCATTCACTTAAAATCACCATTCCAGCATTCTCAATACACATGGCAGTCCCCATAATCACAACATCAGTAGCTTCAAGTGGTTTTATTCTAACTTAGATATGTTACATACTTAGCATACAACTGTACACATGCATCCCTTACCAAACCACGACCCCATTAAACTAACAGCATGTTCACAAGCATTCAGGAGCACTTTCCACGCAAAGAAAAACCAAAAACAGGGCATGTAGTTAAGCCACTTCATTTTCCTTTTTAGAACATTGCATCTATTGCAGTAAGCATATTATGAGCATTAGCATTTACAACTCCAAAAGAAATTGTAAATCCTAGGTTACCTTCACTTAGCAAGCATTTCTCAAAGTATCAGATCACAACACAAGCAGTCTTAAGTTTGATCATCTTCACTTAGATAATTTGGATAAATGTTTAGCGTAGGTTTCACATCAGACACTCATGTGCATACACAATAGTCCATTTCATTCCATAAAATAAAAACACCATGCAACAGAAAGGAAGCAAACCACATAACAAAACAAATAAAGCTAAAGAGAACGACCTCACCAGGTAGGCAACATCCGATTGGTTCCAATGGGCCCCAAATGCCATGTAAGCGGAGCCTTCCTGCAGAGGTCGAAAAAAATCACTTGAATTAATAAGGTGACACAGCAAACAAAATGAAAAAGACAAAACGAGGGGAGTCACCTAAATGTGCCACCTCAGCTGCCTACTCAAATAAAAGCCCAGTACATGCCTCATCAAGCCACGTGAGTCAAGAAAAAGACAAGGTTAAAAAAATGAAAAGGGCAAGCAAAACAATAGTAAGCAGGCACCACCACACTGCGTGAATACCCTATGTACACTGCAATACCAACAATCGTACTAGTTCAAACTGAATACAGCAAAGACAAATCAAGGGTAGTTGTTTCACTACAAGTGGGAATTACAGAGGAGACAAAGCGGGCATTTTAAAGAGCTTGCAAGGAGAGGAAGGGGATTTCGGGTTTTGAAGACAAAAAGCTATTGAGCCGTTAGATAGGGAAGAAAAACAGGGGACGGTGAGGATTAGTTGGAGGGGATCAGAAATATATATACTCCTACAGTGATTCAAAAGGAGGTTTTTTTTTACGGGGAAGTTTAGAGAGGGAGAGGTTTTTCAAAAAAAAAAGTCAGTTTGATGTTGGAAAATTAGGGTTCATAATTTTGGGTAGTTCATAGTGTTCTTAGCAACCAAAAAACACAAAAAAAAGAAGAAAATGAAAAGAGAGGATCTCTTACCATAGCGCTTTCCTATCATTCACCCTTGTTTTCCGCATTGCCATTTTCCTTCTCCTTCCATTTTCAGTGATCCTCCCCACATTTGAACCCACGATTTTAACTCAGGGGAATAGGAAGCTTAGATCACCAAACCATTCGGTGGATACATAGTCGAGATGGAGTAGACTCACATAGTTTGAAACCAAAGCCATCCGACTGTAAAGTTAGCCGGATCGGAAAGTGGATTTCGGTTCGGTTTGGGTTAGTTTCGATGGATTAGAAGCATTCTTTCGTGGGAGTGACCCTGGATCTGGAAGGAGAGCATTGATGCGAGACGATCTGCTCGTTTTCAGCTTCATCCGACGACGGCGAGTCCTCCGGCACGGCGCTGCGATTTCCGGGCGGTGGCAGCAACGGCGGCGCGGGGAAACTAGGGTTTTGAGGTAAGTTTAGTTTCTGAAAAATAAGAAAAATGAACCCTTTTTATAATTAGACTTATTTGTTATTTCCTTTACCATTTTCGGAATTAAATCAATTTTTATTATGCTTTTGTGTTATGTTAATACTTTTTAGGTCTGTAGGTTATTCATTTGGTTAGATTATGCAATGTAGTCCCTGATTTCCGTTCAATCAGATCCCTGAAGTAGTAATTTAGCGTAAATAGGCACCATAACTTTCTATTTCGTTCACATAAAGACTAAAGCTTTTTAGCGTGTTCAAGCCAGTCCTTGTATGTAGCTTAATTGAGTCCTTAACGTTTAGGGTTATTTCAATTAAAGGCTTAACCATAAAATTTATTTACTTTTCAATAAATTAATAAAAGGTAAAAAAAAAAAAGAAAGAGAGAGGAAGTAAAAATGCTAGATTTAAAATTAATTTAGGAATTTAGTTTAACTTTGAACAATTTAATAAACTTTAGTTTCTTAGAAAATTAAGTTTAATTTTAAAGAAATAATTTAGATTAATTTAGAGAATCATTTGCATATATTTATGTTGTCATACATGCCACAAAATAATTAAGACTGATAAAGGCCGTTTTTAGCTATGACGGGTGGACTTTGGGTAATTGTGCTCGGGCACGACCTCCCAGGGTGTGCTCCGAGATCGGATAGTTTTGCGGATACCCCCATAATGCGTGGGAAGGGTCCTCTGAAATTATTCGAGTAAACGACCCTTTACTAATCAGTTAAAAAAGACCAGATCATGCATTGCACGTATTTTTGCTCGTTAATTGAACTTTAAGATAAATAAAGCGTAAAATAAAAAGTGAGAAATTAAGACTCAAATAGAGAAGATAGAAGATTTTATTCCCAAATGAACAAAAACTCAAAAAAAATCAAAGATAAAGGTTCATCCTTTCAAATTTTGTTTTTTCCCGAAATGCCCTTCCCGGACGGAAGGCATTTGATTTTACCTGTTTTTTTCCGAAATGCCCTTCCCGGACGGAAGGCATTTGATTTTACTTGTTATTTCCCAAAATGCCCTTCCCGGGCGGAAGGCATTTGATTTTACCTGTTATTTCCCAAAATGTCCTTCCCGGATGGAAGGCACTTATTTTACCCGCTATTTTCCAAAAATACCCTTCACGGATGGAAGGCATTTGATTTTACCTGTTTTTCCCAAAATGCCCTTCCCAGACGGGAGGCACTTATTTTACTTGTTATTTTTTCCAAAAATGCCCTTCCCGGGCGGAAGACGCTTATTTTTACTCACTTTTTCCCAAAGTGCCCGTCCCGGACGGAAGGCACTAACTCTTACTTGCTTTTTCCTAAAACCTCCTTCCTGGACGGAAGGCGTTAGTTTTATTCGCTTTTTCTTAAAATGCCCTTTCCGGACGAAAGGCAAGTTCACTTTTGTTTCCCTCGAGTGCACATGTTCGAATTTTGTTTTAATATTTGTTTTCAAAGAGTAATAAAAGGTTTAATTATCCTTGAACACAGGAAAAGAGTAAAAAATATATGATTAAAAGTCAAAAGCAATATTTTATTTCAGACCCATATTAGATCTTGATTAGATTAGAGGTACCGTCACTTGACGGGCGTTTGGGGGTGCAAATCCTTCCCCAAACGTAATCGACTTCCGGACTTAGAACTAGGTTGCAAAGACCGGGCCTATAGGTTTAGTGGGTCCCTCGCCAAGTTTTGGTCCTCATTAAGCTAGCTAGGTCAATCAGGTGACTAATCACACCTAAAATTGATTAGTGGAGACTCCCTTCCTCAAGTCGTTTTAGCGGCAGGGTTCGGACCCGGACCCGCACGTTGCGACAGCTTGGCGACTCCGCTGGGGACTTTAGAGAGTCAGGCCTCACTTAGTCTAAACAAGATCTAGGTTTTAATAAATTGATTGCTTTGTCTTTTCTTCTTTGTTTTGCATCTTTTGTTGCTTATGCTTACTCATGCTTAATCGTTGATCGAGCTCAAATTATGCATGTTTTTATAGCTATTTTTATATACTTTTTGCTATTTTTATATGTGTTTTTACCCTATTTTGTAAGTATTTGTGTTTTTAGGTCCTGAAGACAAGAAAAGTGAAAACTTATTGTTTTTCATTCTTTTTAAAGCTATTTTGGAGACTTTTTACTCAACTATGGAATTAGCCACTTGGAATGAAGATTTGAAGATTCGAAGTTCGTGATTGAAGATATTTTGAAGACTTGAAGACAATTGAAGAATTAATTCAAGAAGCAAAATTGAAGATTTGGAGCTTAATTTGTTAAGGATTGAAGATAAGCCCAGAAGAAGCCCTGAAGTTGAGGATTTTTGGATTATCTATATGGGAATATACTCAGCCCATATAAACCTATAATTGGAGTTAAAATCCCAATTAATAGGCCTAATATCCAAAAGAATAACCAAATCCCGCAATAATCCCGTAGATTTGCGATATTAGCCCGGTTTCAGCGCAGTCTTCGTAGAAAGGCTATAACTTTCTGCTCAGATGTCCGTTTTAAGCCCATGAGTACTCATTGGAAAGCTAACTCCGAGCTCTACAACTTTCTTTCGAAGTGCAAAGCCCAGATCTGCCATCTTCAAGCACGAAACTGAAGTCGAAGTCCCTGCTCAATTCCAGAAATTTCCAGTAAATTCTAGAGTCCTCATCCAACTTGGAGTCTACTCTAGGATGACACCTAATCCTACTTGGACTCCAAGAAAAGGGCTAAACCATCCTACCCTTATTCTCCAC
>AWWV01007977.1:0-10358 GCA_001974805.1 Corchorus capsularis
AGTCCTGTAAGTATTCTTATGCCTCTCATGGATTTTCCTAAATCCATGAGTAGCTAAATCCTTAATACTTCTGATCCTTTGGTGAATTCAATCAATTGATTATGGTGAGATTTCTATACTTATAATTTTGTGTTAAGTTCTTGATGATAGTAGTCAAAACCCTAGAATAATCTTATGATTCTGAATCTTATCTGAATTATGTGGCCACTAAGGATGTAAGAGGAAGGTCTATGGCTAGATCATACTTAGAATTAATCACTCAAGTTTGATTGTATGTAGCAAATTAGGTTTGTTTAATCGCTGCTTAATGGGTATTTGTCTACCGGAGGGCGAGAAATTTCTCTTCGTATGGTTCTATTTATAGGCATGTGTGTAAAATTAACTGTTCTTAATGCTTTGTTCTCAAGTGATCTTTAAGCCCTAAGAAAGTAATCGATCATTGAAGGAATAATAAGGATAAGTGCAGCTCTAATCGGCCTCTTATCTAAAATACATGTTGGGAAACCTATATCAGTTGTCAGTCAAGAATAAGATGCGAAATTCACCTTCTAAATCTAGGATCCATAGTTAATTTGATTGAAGGATACCACTGGTGAAGAAGTATGCTTTATAATTATTGTTTGCTTTATTAATTTGCTTTATTAATCTGCTTTAGATTTAGATTTAGATTTGCTTTGCTTTGATTTTTTAGTTTAATTGTTTTCTTTATAATTGTTATTTATTTAATCCCCTGTTTTCTAATCGATTTTTGGAAAAGATCTTTCTATCTTTTAATTGTTCATCACATAAACCTTCTCTGTGGGATTCGACCCCTACTTGCCCTAGCTATTCTAGTTAGTTATTTGTGGGGATTATTTTTATGGTCATAGACGACACGATCAACCGTGTTTTCATGTTTGTGATGCATCAGCTTTAGAGTTTACTAGTTTGGTATTTGGTATGGTATGTGGTAATGGTAGGTTGTTCCTTCACACACCTCACTTAGATTGCATCTTGCATTTGCATTTTTGCCACCCTTATTAGATTTTGGAGGTATAATACGCAAGCCTTCGTGGGGCCAACCAGGTCCCCGTACAGGTTGTGCTGAAAAACCTCCACCCAAGGAGATCCTACCTACTCAATTTGATGGGTGATGGTAGTATCGAATTGGGTTCCCTTTAGGTTTGAGCGGACTAAACCCAGCATATAGTGTTGGCGCACATAAGGAACACCCCTTTTACCCTTATCTAATTTTGCTCAAAAAGAAAAAAGAACTGTAGAGAGGGTAAGCTTCTTACTCTCAATACATAGACCACCCGCCCCGGGAGGACCGTTGTGTCCAAAAATTTTGTGTAAGGAAAACCTTTTCATTCAAAAAGGGGGCATCATTTTTCAACTTTTATATTTCAGCATTGTTATTTATACACTCATATCCCTTTACTAACTCACTTTCTTTTGTTGTTTTATTTTCCTTTCTATCTTGTTCCATGCATTCATTACATTAGGTTGTCACATAATGGCAAAAACCAAGAAAAAGGGTGTACCAAACAGGGTGGGACCCACACATCAGCTAGCAGAAGGAAGCACAAGTGCAGCAGAGGCAGTTGACAGCCCGTCGGAAAGTGGGGTAGAACCGCAGAATAGTGGGGTCGTGACTTCGTTAGACTACAGCACCGAATCCCCACCTGTGACTCATTTTGATACCAGTCAGAGCAACCTTGATAAGTTGAAGAGCTTGTGGGCGAAATTCCCATACAAGGAACAATTCAAGCAGAAGTATGGGCTTATTGGATCTTTGGTCGATACTGAGGTCGATCATTCGCTGCTTCGTCTTCAATGAAGTGGATATGGTGCCTACAGTTGAAGAATATCGCTCCATGTTGTTTCCCTCTGACAAGTTTCCATTCAGAAAGCCTGATGACAAGATTTATTGGAGGAGGCTATGCCCTTAGGTCAGCAAGCACATTTCTAGTATGACTGGTGACAAGGCAAGCGAGTGGATAGGTGAACTTACAGCTGTGACCAAAGAAGTTAAGACTTTTAAGGAAAGTTATTTGACCCGGAAAGCCGAGAAGCACTTGGAGGATGAGGAGAAGGGATCTCAGCTAATGGCGCTTTTGATCTATGGTTTGATCATTTTCCCAAAGACGCTGTCGCATGTGGATGAGTTGATGATCGACATACAGGATCAAGCGAAGCACGAGTTCGATATCTCACCAGCGATAGTGGCAGAGACTATCCGATCTTTGAACCACTGCAGGAGGACTGGAAAGGGAAGGTTCATCGGTTGTGCGGCCATGTTGACTATATGGATGAAGACACACTTGCCCTTGATTGACACGACTAAGATGTCCATCCAATTTCGAGATAGTGACCCCATTAAAGAGTTCAAGAATATTGCATTGGTTAAGAAGACAGTGCAGGAGTGGATAGATTGGTCCAGAGAGTGTGGACATGGCGACATTGTGTGGAGGGCACGATGGATGAGGAGTAAGACCCCAGTGCATAAAAGTGGAGGAGAATCATTCATGCTACTGATGGGACCATGGGGGACCACCACTTACTCGACTTCTCTGGTACTTAGACAGTTTGGAGTAGGGCAGTTCATTCCCGACATGCAGGGTTTGTGCGGTATTGACATTGAGCATAAGGGACAGTTGGAGGTAGATGCAGCCAGGGCTAAGGCACTTAAGTGGAAGGATTCGCAATGGGAGTATGTGATTGACTCGCCTTATAAGACAACCCCGTCCCCAGAATATGTTATATGGCACAAGCAAACAGTCAAGAATCTAGCCCCGCCTCCCGTAAAGAACCCAAGAGTTAGACTGGGGGCAAACAGTGAAGATGAGCTCACTAAGTTAAAGATTGAAAACAAGCGTCTTCGTAAGGGGGATGTGCTTAGGGAATTGGAGGAAAAGTTCAAGTCAAAGAGAGCTAAGTGGGAAAAAGAGAAAGCACAGCTGACGGAGGCAACTGAGGACTTGCAGATTCAGATGAGCAAAGTGGTAAAAAGGAAGGAAGAGTTAGAGCAGGATTACCAGAAAGAGGAAGATAAAGCAGAGTATTGTGCAAGTCAGAACAAGAAATTTGGCCAATCAATTGATGCACTCAGGGATGAAGTGAAGGATCTAAAAGGAAGGAAAGCTACAGTGGTCAATCAAAGTCCTGCGTACATTGCACTCCAACGAGAGAAGACGCAAGTAGAGGGTGATTGTCAAAATATCAGGCGAGAGTTGGAAGAAGAAAGGGACTTTAGCAACAACTTGGCCTCCCTAGTCAGACGTTAGAATGAAGAGATCAGAGCCCTCAGAGAAAAGGAGGGGGAGCTTATTAACGCCAACGAGAGGATTGCCACATTGACAGCTGAGTTGGAGGCAGAAAAGGGGAAAACAGCGGAGCAAGAAGTACAGTTTGTGTTGTGGAACGCCGCTCATGAAGCTCAGATCCAGGATTTAAACGCTGAAATTATTCGCTTGGGAGATTTGGCAGAGACACATAAGAATAACTTTGACGATCTCGAGGAGGAATACTTGCAGTACGAGGCTAAAGTGGAAGAATTGAGGTCTGCATGGTTTTTCATCCAATGGAGACTTTTCAAATGGGAAAGTGCCTACCATATCCGCACCGACCAGCTGTTGGAACTGCAGACGCATATCCGTGCTGGAGTGGCGAAAGCTAAAGAGGTCAGAAGCCAAGTTCAGAGGGTCTGCAATCAGGCAATGCCCAGGGGACCAGAGGGACAACAGGTCCTTGACTGTTTGGAGAGGGTGATCCATCTGTATGGGGTTTTTATTAAAGCTTACCAGAACATATCCCTTAATGAAGATTGTGATGAGCTCAGATTGGATTAATTGATGAGTAATATTCTGATGATGTATTGAACAGGCAAATATTTGGTGATGTAATCAAAATTTGAATGATGTAATTCGAATGATGTGGTGTTTTAAACCTTGTTTTAAGCTAATCCAATTTCTCGGTTTTCGGCATTATGTGACTAGTTCTTACATGTTTATTTATAATGATAGATATTTATGCATATTTAAAAGGATATCTTGATTTATGTGAATGCACAAAATCAGGGTTATTAAGTGCTACCACAATGGTGGAGAATATTTATAACATTCCTTTTAGGTCATTCATTCATTCACTCATAAATGCCAGTGCGAAGGACACTACGACTTATGTGAATGCACAAAGTCATAGTTCTGGATATAAAAGCGAGAAATTATGGATTCCACCACGATGGTGGGGGATCTCGTAAGCTCTTCCTTTTAGGGCATCCATTCATCTTTAATAAGAGAATAATAATAATGCTAGTAGTAAGAATAGATCCTAATGGTTGGTTTCAAATCAGGAAGAGGTGTTAAAAGATAGCTCCACCCAGAAAATTATATCAGAGAACTCAGTAATACAATACCAGATCTAATACCAAGAGAATGGAGGATCAAGCGCGAGAAATTCAGCAGTTAAGAGAGGAGATGGCGCGTCGAGATGAAGAAGCAAGGCACAAGGAGGAAGCAACAAACGCCAAGATCGAGCGCATGATGGAAATGATGGCTGCAATGTCCAATGTAATACCAGGGAGCTCAGGCACAGCAAATGACCAAGGGCAAACTACTGAAACGGGGAATGTACCATCTGCGGGGGTAATTAGAAGCACAGTTCAAGTCAATTTACTGAACCCTTCAACAAGTCAGATCAACTTGCCTATCCCTTCAGGCCAGAATGTGCACCTTAACATGTCATCGACAGCTTTTGAGCCGTCCCCACCTACGGTCCTCCCGTCTTCTCAAGGGGCAAACACGGTGCATGTGAGTGGATTTGAAGGAGTCCCCACGATGTTTACAGGGGTGAAAGCTGAAGATGACCCTAGGAAGATAATTGAAGAATCTACTCAGCAACTGTGGAACCGAATGGAAGAAAAGCTCAAAGGATTAAGCGGCAACCAGGCGTATTTCAAGGGAGTGGATAAGGTGTCCCTAGTTACGGATTTAGTGTTGCCGCATAAGTTCAAAGTCCCGGATTTTGAAAAGTTTGATGGTACTAGGTCCCCTGAAGACCATGTCAACTCATATGTGCGCCAAATGCAGCCTTACAGTTCAAATGATATGCTCATGCATTACTTTCAGAGGAGCCTCACGGGTTCATCTTTTAAGAAGTACAACAGATTGGATTCTAGCCAAATCAAGACTTGGAATGACATGGCTAATGCTTTTATAGTACAGTACAAGTATATTGACGAGTTAGCTCCTTCCCGGGAAACACTGTTAAGCATGAAGAGGAAGCCGGGTGAAACCATCAAGGAGTATGGCCAACGTTTCAAGGACATGGCCTTGGAAGTGGACCCCCATATAAAAGATTCAGAAATAGGCTCCAAATTGCTACAGACGCTGCCAAAAGAGTATTATCGAGAACTGTACCAAGCAGCGACTGACTCCTTCACCAGGTTAATTGTGACAGGAGAGCCTTATGAAGCAGGAATTAGAAATGGAGTCTTTGGAGATGCTGAAAAGAAGGGCTCAACATATCAGAAGAAAAAAGAAAGGGAAGGGCATGAAGTTGGCCAGAGTAATTTCATACCTAGGAACCAGGGGCAGCAGTATTACCCTCGGAGCTATGGGTACAACTATTCTTATCAGCCTTATGGATACTATACCCCTCCTCAACAAAACTCCTACCCCTACCAATACCCAGCAGTATAAATGCAGCAGGTGGGACGCCATTCCAACCTAGACCTTCTAATCCTAGCCCTGCAACTTCACAACCCTTACAACCGGTTACCCAAGCCATTACATCAGGGACCAATGACCCAGTTAAAGAAAGGGTCCCCATAGACCCGATTCCTTATACCTACACTGAGTTGTTACCTCAGTTGCTGCAACAAGGGTTATTGGAGAGGGCGCCATTTTCCCAGCCACTGCCACTAAACCGTCGCCCTAGGTGGTACAACGTCAGTGCGCATTGTGATTTCCATTCTAGAACTGAAGGGCACACAACGGAAAACTACATAAGATTGAAATACGCCGTCCAGGAGCTAGTTAGGAGTGGAAAGTTGAGTTTCGGAAATGCTGCTCCAAAGACTCAAGCTCAGAATCAAGAAACCCAAGTAACCATGGTTGAGAGTGGAGAAATGGTGAAGAAGAGGGTTTCCGAAGTCATCACACCTTTCAGTACAGTGTTCAGAGCCCTAACAAAACCAGAGATGATCGAGAAGGGAGAATACGGAGAGGGGGATGCCGAGGAAGTTTGTCTTACCATGGTGTGGTGCATGGGATCCGTCAGTGCCCAAAGTTTGTTGAGATAGTATAGAGGTTAATGGATGAACACCGAATAGAGTTCTATGTTGAGAAAGTAGAAAGGGAAACAAATGTGGTCATCAAAGATCAGAATCAACCTTTTGTTCCCAGTCCACCAAAAATCCAACCGTTCATTCCAGCATCACCAACAGTCCAACCACCACACCCCTTCTTTCCCAAACCACCGACAGTACTTCCACCGCATTTACAGCAGTCATCAATGGCATCTTTGGTTGTGACACCACCCCAACCATTCCCTTATGAGAATAGCCGTCGAGTGCCCTGGAAATATGAGTGCAGTTATTCGACATCTCAGGGTGAAGGAAGCTCAACGAACAGCACAGGGGTCGGAGGGATGACCCGTAGTGGGAGGATTTACTCACCAGAAATGAGTCGGGCCGCGCAAGGAAAGACAAATACGTCAACAGAGACGACCGGGGAAGAGGGACAGACACCCGACACTCAGATTGAAGCAGTGAGGGCCAAGCCGGTCTCGGATTTCGAGGAAGGGGAGTTTTTGAAGATTATTAAGTATAGTGAGTATAGTGTGGTTGATGCCCTGAACAAGATTCCAGCTAGAATTTATATCTTGAGTTTGCTTTTGAACTCCGAGGCTCATAGGAATGCTTTGATGAAAGCTTTGAGCCAAGCCTATGTACCACAAAGCATATCGGTTAATGACTTGGATCATTTAGCCGGAAACATTGCGGCAGATGGTTTTATTACTTTTTCTAGATGATGAGATACCAGAAGGAGGAAAACGGGGGATTAGAGCTTTACACATCGCAGTGAAATGCAAAGGCATGGGGATGGGAGGTGTGCTGATAGATAATGGTTCCGCATTGAACATTATGCCCTTGAATACCCTGAAGGCTCTCCCCGTAGAACAAACTTACATTCAGACAAACCATATGATTGTGCGTGCCTTTGATGGAACTAAGAGGGGTGTTATTGGCGAGATTGAGATTCCTTTTGAGATAGGTTGAGTTCCATTTAACCTATTATTCCAAGTGATGGATATTGATCCTTCATACTCCTGTTTACTGGGAAGACCATGGATCCACATGGCCGGGGCAGTCCCTTCTTCTCTGCACCAAAAGGTTAAATTCAGGACTTTCGAAAAGCTAGTGATGATAAAGGGGCGGAAGGACATGATAGTTGCCCACACATGTGCTACTCCTTATGTGGAAGCCTCTGAGGAATCTTATGATTGTGCTTCCAGAGCTTTTGAGGTGGATGAGGTGATCGGTCTTCAGCAATCATAAAAATAATTATCCCAACAATTACTAACTAAACTAGCTAGGGCAAGTAGGGGTCGATCCCACAGAGAGAACGGCTCTTCCTTTTCTCAAACAAAACAAATTAATAAAGAGAATTTTAAAGAAGAATTAAAATTAAATCTAACTAAGTAAATCAACTAAGAAAGCAATCAAGAAAATTAAAGAAAACAATTAATCAAAAGCAATGAATATTATTGAGAATAACAATTAAATAGAAACAACCTCCAACATAGAATTAATATCCCTCTTGACAACAATAACATGGATCATCGATATCTAAAGATTATGAGAACCTTGAATAGCTTGTCGGACTTAACCTAAATTACCTTAATTAGATTAGATTACCGATTAAAGTCAATCTATCCCTTTTACTCTTTCAGCAATCAATTACTTTCTTAGGGCTTAGAGATCACTTAGGAATAAAGCATGAAGAACAAGTAATTTAATAACAAACACAATGAGAAATTTCTCGCCCATTGATTCTTTTCTCTCTTGGATGGAGGATTAATTCACATCCAATTGCTACATAAAATTAAGCTGGAGTGATTAATTCACAACCTAATCTAGCTAATGCTAACTCAATTTATCATGAAAGTGTCGACCCAATCAATCAAAACAAGCAACATAGAATTCATACAGAGATCCAATAAATACTCAAATAAATTCTCATATAAAAGCACAAAATGTCATCATGGAATTAGTCAAGAGATCAATTAAATTCTACATTGGAGAAAAGAAAAGGATTACTCACTCATAAATTGAGTGATCATCCACAAATAAGAAGAAAAGAACTTATCTATAGAGGAGGAAGAGAGAGGGGCGGCGGCTCCTAGGGTTTTTCTCCTCCAAACCTTCAACTAAACAATATATCTTATGAAGAATAAAATTATTATCTAAAATCTAGACCTAAGGTGGCTATTTATAGTGGAGAAACAAGGGTAGGGCGGTTTAGGGCTGTCTTGGACTCCAAGTAGGATTAGGTGTCATCCTAGAATAGAATCCAAGTCAAAATAGGATTCTGGAATTTTCTGGATTTCTGCAGGAACTTCACCGGCAGATTCGGGCTTGAAATCAGCAGAATTGGGCTTCGGACTTCAAATGGAAAGTTGTAGAGCTCGGAGTTAGCTTTCCAACGAGTACTCATGGGCTTAAAACGGACATGTGAGCAGAAAGTTATGGCCTTTCTACCGATACTGCGCTGAAATAGGGCTTATATCGCAAATCTACGGGATTAATGCGGGATTTGGATATTCTTTTGGATATTAGGCCCACAAATTGGGATTTTAACTCCAATTATAGGTTTATATGGGCTAAGTATATTCCCATATAAATAATCCAAAATTCCTTAGCTTCAGGGCTTGTTCTGGGCTTGGCTTTAATCCTTTGCAATTCTAGCTCCAATCTTCAATTCTTGCTCCTTGAAATAATTCTTCAATGATCTTCAAATCTTCAAATTATCTTCAAGAAATCTTCAAACACGAACTTTGCATCTCCAAATCTATACTCAAAATTACTTTGCTAATATCTGTGTAAAAAGTAATCAAAATAGCTCCAAAAGTAGTGAAAATAAGCAAATTCTCAATTTCACATCTCATAAAGACTAAAAACACAAATACTTAGAAAATAAGGTATAAATGCATATAAAAGTAGTAAAAAGTATAGAAAAATAGCTATAAAAATATGCATAATTTGAGCTCGATCATATTTCCCCCACACTTGAACTTTGCTAGTCCCTTAGCAAAATCAATGTAAGTTAATCAAAAAATCAAAATTTTCAAAAGATCAATTTGACTTCATTCATATATCAAAGAATCAATTTAATCATGAAATCAAAATAACAAAGAACATCAATAATACTTAATCCAAAGATCAATCAATAGCAAGCATTATCATTCTTAAGTAGCCATAATCAAAGTAGCTCTAATTACTTACCATCCCTCACTTTTATAACTACTTCTCTCTATAAGCTTGTATATTCATCTTTCTCTCCATTACTCAAAAGATTACAATGTCATAAACAAACCAAGAATTCATGTGGGTTATAATAGTTTTTCAAGGGTAATTGTTTTTTAGAAAACTGAGGTTACTAACCTCAGAAGTGTTCATGCTTAGGGGTTACTAACTCCCTTTATTTTTATTTTGAGGCTACTAGCACTCTAGAGGGACAATATTTCTGTTAATCCATGCCTCTTATCCTCTTCCCAAGGGTTACTAACTCCTTTTGTTTAAAGAGAAGAGTGACAACAATGGAGTTTTTTTTTTTTAAACAGAAAATATCTCTTCTCCTCTTGCATAAATCACTTCTTTATGTAAAACGGTTTTAATTACCCTTTATATAGATAGTCCCCCACACTTATTCTTGACAAATCTATAGCATGCTTTCTTAATTGTAACTTCAATCAAAATTCAATACAAGTTCTAGAAATAGATAATCATGAAAGCATTGAATAATAAGATCATATCACAAACTTCAATTATACCTAATTCTAAGAAATCAAAACTTCTTACTATAAATCAATCAAAGAATAAAGCATCATTAAAAATTCTAATCATTCATCAATCATAATCAAATCAATCATTCAATATATGCTTGAAAAATCAAAGAGTTTGAAAAATCATCAAAATTTTCAATTTCAAAAATCAATTTTTTCGAAAATTTTTTCAAAAATTGGGGAAAATAGACGATTCAAAACAATCATATTTTTATCCTAGATTCTCATGCAAAAGACTATCATATGACTCAATAATCAAACAATAATCCTACAATCAAGTATTCACCCCCCACACTTAAAATTCACATTGT
>AWWV01007979.1:0-13380 GCA_001974805.1 Corchorus capsularis
AAACTTTTTTGTTGTTTCCTTGGCCAAGTTTGGTGTCTCTAGAACATCAAACTTGATTGCTTGGTTGTAATCTTTTATCTTATTATTAATAATATTTATTATTTTAAAAAAAGAAATATATATAGTATACATATATTATATAAGAATCAAAATTGAACAATAACTTGATCCAATGATCCTTGACTAATATATAAATTAAAAATTTAAACTGAATTAACCGTAACATTTAAATTTTAAATTAACATAAATTAAATATGTAATGCATATGTTTTAACACTAATTTAAACTAATTAATGAAAATTAATTGTAAATTATTTCAAATTAAAACTAATTAAACATTAAATTAAACAAATTATGAAAATGCAAGCTTTTAATACAAACAAATTAAAATCTGTCAGACCCTAATTTGAACAAATGTGAGAATTTGGGGATTGAATGACATTACACATTGAGAACTACTCTGCACAATAGCACAATATAATGTAATCCATTTTATTTATATTATAACTTATAATCCATTTTATTTACCTCTTCAAACTTGTATATAACTTATAAATATATTGTATTATTGAAATATTTATTGGCATTGATTTTTTATATGAACTATATTATATTAAAGTATAAATATTTAAATAATTAGAAAATATAAAATAATTTCTATTATTTGTACTAATCAATATTAATGGTATAGTTTCAACTTTCAATCAAAGAATTAAAAAATTAACAATAAATATCATGAGATTGAGATTTGATGTGGTAAAATACTAAAATTGGATTAAAACTATCAAATATATAATGTTTGCTAATTATTTTACAAGTTTTAGTTTTTACAATTGAAATATAATTTATTTTAATTCGGATCATTTCGAGATAATCTGTTGGGTTGATCGGGTTCAGGTCATTTCGGGTTCGGGTTGTTTGGATTCGGGTAATTTCGGGTTCGGACACCAAAAATTTCGGGTCATTTTTGGGTTTGGTCAGTTTCGGTTTCAAGTTGGGTTTGTTGATTTTTTTTGTCAAATCGGATTGGATTGGGTTTGGTTTCGGGCGATCGGGTTGGATACCCACTATCGGGTCAGCTTTTACCAGCTCTACAGAGAAGTATGATTAATTCATGTTTAATTCATCAAGTGTCAGGATTACAAATAGAAGATGGTCTCTTAGCAAAATTAAAAGAAATAGGATTAAAAAGACTTGCAAAGCATTAATATCATGAAACAAATGAGCCCTAACCAAAAAAACTGATCCCCACGTTTGAGCTCTTCAATGACACCCAAAGAATCCGTTTCAATCATCAAACTGGTATAGCCACGCTCCCAAGCAGATTCTAAGCTATGTATGGAGCTCTCACTTCCCCACTCTTCTTCTCTGGGAATTTCAGCTGTAAATTCTCATTGCAAGACTTCATCTTGTCCCACTAAACTCAATGGCAAGCTTAATTGTAACTTGCCTCTGAAATTCTCCAAAAATGTGGTGCCATTTGGGCTTTACAATCATGCAAGTTACTCAAATTATCATGTTTCAACTAGGCATTTCAACCGAAATTCCATCTGGGTATATATGTCTTGATTTTTGCTCAACTAGTCAACTGTCAAAAATTGAATGCTGAGAATTGGACCTTGATTAATGGCTTGAACTTCATGGATTGGCTAAATATCCAAATCGAGACTCAAAGCTTTACCATAATGTTCAAATTAATTAGGATCATCATTTAAGGCTCCCATTTAAAGATCAAACTTTACTGATAAAGGCTATAACCTATTGCTAACAGGAATATCAACGTGGGTTGCATGCGCCGTCAGGCCTAAAACATTATTGGATTTTTTTGCTATATTTTTAATGGTTAAAAAAAAGAAAAATTTATTTTAGACAATCAATATTTCTTCTGGCCAAAAAAAAAATCTCGATATGATTTTTAAGAATGCAATATTGTTAACATGGATTATTAATTTATATATATATACCAGGCTTGCAGTCAAGTCGGTGCTGCTAGCTCCCACTCCGATCCAATGCTGAATAAAATTTCAATTTTGCTGAAGGACGTTTTTGAGGCCCCACAGATTATATGGAACAGCTCTAGCATCATTGTATATTACAACTTCTTCCTCTGACTCAAACACAGCTAGTTGAATCAATTAATTGCAATAATATTCTGGCTTAATTAAGTAAAAGTTTGTTGTCCATTCTTCTTCTATTGACAGCGCTTTGTATGCAAGAGCTTTCATTGACAGCTCAAATTTGATAAACTGGTCTCTGCACTGCTGCTCAAGGCTTTCTCCGGTCTTTTAGCTCTAATATGTGCAAATAGTTACATAGTTGGCATTAATCAGATCTTCTATGATATCGGCATTGACAAGTATGTGCCATGTCTCTTTTTTTTTTTTTTAATTTACCTTGTCCAAGTGGAGTTGGTCCATTATGGAGCTATGCCAATAATGATTCTCTTTACTCGAAATAAATGCCGAACTACTTGAACCAAGTATTTCTTGGTAATAGTAAGGGTTTAGGGAATGCAACACTAATTAATGTATGCAACAACTGATTTATTTTTTCTTCAATTTGCACAGGGTAAACAAACCCTACTTACCCATAGCTGCAGGGGATCTTTCAGTTCAATCTGCATGCATGGTTGTTGGTGATATTATTTGTTGTGACTGGGCTTGTGATAGTTGGATATTCCAACTATTCATTTCTGGCCCATTCATCACTTGTCTTTACTCTCTTGCTCTTTTCATGGGCACCATCTATATACTCTGTTCCTCCATTTAGAATCAAGAGATTTCCGGTTGCAGCATTTCTCATGATTGCCACGGTACTTGTTAATTTTTCCTTCTTTCCTTAACAACATATCTTTCTTCTGTATAATTCTAAACTTAAAAAATCTTGATCTGAAATATCTAAAATAACTTTTTTAATTTTAAAGGTTTAGTATTCATTTAAAGGGTAAACATATATTTTTATTTTATTTAGATTAAATTAATCATATTTTCTTCAATCTCTTAATGTCTAGGTTACCTTAACCTTACTTATCAAAAAAAAAAAAGATACCCTAACCTTTTTACAAAAACTAAATCTAATTGAATCACAAAAATCCAAACGCTACAAACGAAAGAAATCTGTACGAGACCTTCAATCAGCTCAACAGCTGGTGATAGGAGTAGTTTAATGCTTGGAGGAAAGTTCAAATTAATTTCTCATCCTAAACAAATGAAAATAGAATATTAAATGAATATATAAGCGGCAATGATAAAATGGTTTTAATCACGGCAATGGTATAATTGGTTTTAATCGAATTAAACATCATTTCTTTCTTCTATATAATTCTAAGAAAAAAGAATTGGAACTTTTAATATTGTAAAATCTATTATTTGTAATTTGTAAGAGTATTTTTTTTTTTTTTTAAGAAAAAGATTAGAAAGGAGAAATTGGTATTAATTATGTTGATGATTATTTAATTAATTTTAATTAAAGTCACTTTTGATTTTCTATGGTCTTTGTCTTTCTACCTTTTTACTTGAATTTAGTTATGTTGTTTTGCTTCTATTTATTCAATTAAGAGAATATAAGATTTTTTTTATGCAATAGAGTGAAAGGCCATTATTTGAAATTAAAAATTAGAACGAATAAAATTATCAATTAGGTATACTTTGTCGAAAAAAAAAACCTTAGTGAATATCTTAGGAAAACCGAAGCATTAATTAAAATAATTTAAGTACATTCTTAACTGGAATTTGTTTTAAAAAGTTTATAAAGTTTGATGATGATTTACTTATTAATAAATTTCTTAGAGTTTAAAGTTTCATCGATTGTACTATATAATTCAACTAATTCCCATGAATTAAGCATGATAAGCAATATTATTTTATGGTTATATTCATATATTTGTTTAAATTTGTCAAGGATTTCTCTTTTCTTCTCCACAAAAAATTTCTTTCATTTTTTTATGCACTAATTTCATTAGAGCGTCATTATCTTTATATTTTTCTTCTCTATAGTGAAAGATCATAGAAAAAGGAAAAACCCAATAACATATGTGTAACTTAAAAAATTTGTTAATAAAGTTGTAACTCACAATAATAATTAGATTATTGGAACCTTGAATGTATCATGAGTGATTTCTTTTGTAGTTTTAGTACTCATCCAATATCTACAATTTTTATTAAAGCGAAGTTGGTATTTTCAATAATATAACAACGTTAACATAGGGGGAGATTATAAATTACAGTAATTAGAACTTTGGTCTTAGTTTCAATTTGGGACTTTCAATAGTACACGGATGAGACATTATTGTTGAGAAGTGAGCCTTTGAATGTATATCCAAAAGACAGAATTCTTTGCCTTTACCTTTGTATTCCTATTTTACATTACCCAATCTTTTTTTTCCCTATTTTACCTTAATGCTTGAATTATTTAATCCAAAATGATTCAAAGATATTAAAGTTCCCTATGTAAACAACCGGATATCTACAATACCAATACCAATTTTACCTTTTGCATCTCTATAAGGATTTTATCGATTGTGTTTCTCAATATAGGACACTTCTTTAATTATAGTTTATCTTTTTTAAGTAACCATAAATAAGAAATTTGATAATCAAAGTGACTAACTATGAATGCAATATTATTGAATTTGTTGATAGTACTATATATTTTATATAATCATTATATAGTTTTTATTAACCTTAGATTAAAAAATTTGGAAACATTTTACCAATATTAATAATGAAGGTTTACTAACATTACTAAGCATGTAAGATTATTGAATGTGTTGATAGCATCATAATTTTCTTTTTTATAATCTTCAAATCTTTTTTAGTAAGCTCAATTAGATACGAAAATTAGTAATCTCTATTATTGATAAACAGTCATTAAAATTACTAATTACTAAGGATGTAAAGTTACTAAATTTATAGCTTTTTTATAGGAAAATTATGCAATACAATGCTAGTGGAGCTTAGCAGACTACACATGCAGGGTTTAAGGGTTGACATGTGTCATTTAGGGAATAGTTTTGAATTTTAAAAATAAAATTAAATCAGAAACGGATATGTGTCAACTACTCACCCGCTTGTGAAGTCCAAATTTTACACTGTCAATGCATCAAATAATCATCATTTTTTATATATAAAATCATGTAATGAAATTCGTAACCTACATTGTTGATAAAAATGTTACTTCTTATATATATATATATATATATATATATATATGATTTAAAGATTTGGAAATCTTCAACAAGGCTCTCCTTGCTAAGCAAATATGGAGGCTCATTGAAAATCCAAATGCTCTTTGGGTGCGAGTTCTAAAAGGAATTTATTTTCCTAATAATGACATTATGGAGGCAAGGATAGAGAAGGATAGGGGCAAGAGCTTCCTGGACATGGAGTAGCTTACTGGTTGAGAGAGATTTTCTAAAGGACCATCTTTGCTGGCAGGTGGGTAATGGAGAAAGCATAAATATATGGCGAGATAGGGGTTCCAGGCGAGCACCAGTTAGTAGAACCTACTGAGGATTTTCAGGCTCCGCAAAATGTTGTTGAACTTATTGAAGTACAAAATAGAAGCTGGAATTTGGAGGCTATTGATTAGTGGATTTCAGAGGATACACAGCAGGCCATTGAGAGAATTCCTTTGGGTTTGTTTGATAGGGCAGATGGAATGATTTGGCCACACACTAAGAATGGTCAATAAACTGTAAAGTCGACTATTATGCTTCAAAATCAGAGGAACCTCTACATCAGTAGATTTGTAAAGCTACCAATTCACATGTTGTACACAAAGATGTCTGGAAGCTAATTTGGAGTTTGTAGTGTCCTACGAAAATTAAAGTCTTTTTCTGGAGAGGTATTCACAATGATGCTCCTACTTTTTACCGAAGACATTGTAGAACTGATAGTTTGTGTGGTATATGTAAACAAGAGGATGAGTCATTAGAGCATGTTCTATTAACTTGTGAATGGACCAGACTGGTTTGGTTAGCTGTAGGAGGAATAAGGATTGATAAGCAGAAAGTTACAACTCTTGATCAGTGGTTATTGGATATTTGGCATAGTGTGTAAGATGCAGAAAATGCTACCCTTTTTTCCATTAAGCCAAACGAAAAGAGAGCATTAGCCGTTAATACTATATGACAATCAATTTGTATTGTATTTTCTTAAGATAATCTATACTAATTATAATGTGAGCTTTTAGTTTTTTTTTCTTCCGAGAAACTCAGTTAACAAAATACTTAAATACCAAAAATTAAAACTAACAATTTGTAAGAAAATCATCAATTAAAGGGTACAAATGTATTTTACATTTTTTTTTCCAAATAAAATTACCTATTTGAAAATAAAACCACCCCAAACTTAATTATAGAAGAAACTACCACTAACTTTTCAAAGAAAAAACTACCAACCATTTATTATCTACAGATTTAATTTTAAAAAGAAATACATGTGAAAGTGTTTATTTCAAAATTCATAAAAAATAAATAACTGTATTTTTTACAAATATAATTGCATTCACGGAGTGAATGTGCCAGAGTCTAGTATATATATATATATATATATATATATTATTGGTCATTTAATCAGAGCAATAATATCATATTTCTCACTTCTCAGAAATCCATGTGTTTGGTATAAATATATCATACTATGGACTTTATAAAATTATATCCTTCAGTTCCATTTTATATATAGCAGTGGAGCCTTTCCTGTATCTCTGGATCATCTATCTGTTAAAAATCTACTTTACTTGATGAAGACATCATTGATTAAGAATCTTCTCCTCTTTTGGAATTTCTTTTACCTAATCAATTTGAAGTTCAGCTGTATTCATACATGTTTGATCAAAACCTTTACTATATCCTTGCTCCATATTTTGTTTGCAGTGCACCTTTAGCATTTATCACAACCTTTGTAACATTAGGGTGCGATATGATAAAAAAAAAAGTGGGACGCAAAGTGACAGTCCGTATAAACTTTAGGGCATTTAAGCCAATATATATTACTCTTAGAATTCTCAACTCTCCCCTCCAAATTTATAAGTTTAATATCCACATTAAACCCTAAACCCTTTGATAGTGCAGAATATGATGGTTGCAGATTATATATCAGGATTCAAAATAAGCAGGATCAATTTCTTAAAAGTTGCTAATGATGCTTAACCAATATCCATCACATTGACACTACAAACACATTTCCAATACTCGTTAAAATCACGTTACAAATATGTTTCAGAAACAAGTTCTTGGTTAAAATTATATTTTGTTCTAATTACTAATTAGACCATGTTTTTCTTTGGCTCAAACAAGTTAATTACGTGATATACTGAGCCATGTTGCCATGATCTTTGTGCACTGATATATATATAAGCTTCTGAATGTCGTCTCGTTTAAGCCATGTTTTCTTCCATATATAGTAGAATTTTCCACTCTCTTCACCTTGAGGTCTTGCTTGAAGCAACCTTGTCTGATACTAGTATAAAGTGTTAGGAGATTACATGAGAATTATGTAGATATGAACAATTGAGAATGAAAATGATCATCAACTTTGAAGCATCTCATTGTAGAGATGAAAAACTATCTGATCTATCATCACGTAGGAAGATTGCTGCTGCCTTAACTTACATTCTTTACATTTCTCTCTATTGCATCACTATTCTGGACTCCATAGCTTTTCAACTACAAAAGTGGAGCATATATGCATACTTTACCATCAAGCTCAACTTCCCACAGCTAACATGGTAGGGTAGTTTCAGATCTGAATCCCCGGTGCTTCTGATATTTCCGAGAATTTTCAGTCTCTTTGGATGATTACAAATCTCCATTTGAGGTCAATGAAAGGGTTTATAAATTTTCTGTTTTCTAAACTTAAAAGGGCAGACAATTAAACCTAGTCTTGCTGCTTCTCATCATCTCTTGTCATTTTTCTCCATAACATCTACTTATAAAAAGGGAAAAGAAATATGTAATGAAAAGGCTCAAAACAGAGCAAAATAAAGAATCCTATATCTTCTTCTCTAACCACAACATGCCAGAATCACACCTTCATCTAAAAATTGCCTTGCTTTTGCTTTGTAATATTCATTATCACTTGCTGTTCAAAGATGCAAGGGACTTCTAGCCGAAACTTTTCCTTTATGTAAGGAAGGTGAAGTCAAGTTCGTCCTTGGGCTAAAACGTGATGCTGTCCGAGGGGAGATGAGGTTAGCATTTGTCGGTCTTGGAGACAAGTTTGCCTGCTCTAAAACCCGGAACTGAAGTTCAGGAGGATAATCCCTCATGCAGCTAATCCGCGGTCCAGCCCCAGTACTCCACTTAGAGGATAATTGTTGAGCTAGTTGATAAGACTTCATTCCCTTATGCGAGTCTATTCTTTTCATGATTTTTTCTTTGGGGATCGGCTTCTCATCTTCCTGGTCATCATCTTCACCAAACAAAGTGATCTTAGTGCACATGAAATCTTCCTCAGATAAACATTCTTCTGCTGTCTCATAGCCATCATCCTCTTCTTCAGGGGGCTCTGGTTGTTTTTGGCGGCAACTTGGTGGCAATGTTTCTGGCTTGAAGATGTCAAACACATGCTGTCTTGGTATTTCAAGTCTACTTATTTTTGAGAACAATCCACGAGACAATCTGGACATGGAGTTATTCTCATTCTCTGCAGTATCGAAACCTTGCTTTCTTGAATCACTGTTCTTCTCAGCTGAGTTTCCATCATTGGTTTCCTCAGTCTGCAGCGAACCTTCTGCTTCGAATTCATTGATTCCGATGCTACTGTTCTTTTTTATGATGGTCTCTTCCTCTTCAGAAGGACTTTTCTGAAAAAAATATAAGAAATAACTGCATCAGTTAATAATGAAGGCCAACTAAAGATCTTGTGTGCCTTCTCTAGGTTTTTCTGCTGCAGATGTAAGCTACAATAAGAATTGATAAGTGACTGCCGTTTACCTTTACATTAGTGAGGTCAACATTGTGTTCCTGAAGAAAAAACATGAACTCTAGGAAATTCTCTTCTGTTGGGAGGTAATGTCCACTGTGAGGCCAAACGGCCTACAAAGTTGAAATGATCATTTCAATACATCATAAGTCCTACACAGATTGGAAACATGATCCTGCTATATCAAAAGACAAACATTATTGCCTACCTTCAGCAAACCCTCTTCCACAACCAATCTTCCGGCAGATAATGTTGCTCCACCGGCAAGAAAACTTGAGTGCTGAAAAGTTCCCTTGTTCTTCTGTCCAGCATACAAAACCTTGAAGGCACTAAGAACAAAAATCCACTTAGCATCTTTTGGTCCTCCAGTGGTATCAATAAGTTCCCCACTCTGCTTGTAGTAAAACTTCCCATCCTTTATTATTACTTCATAAGCCTCCCTTTCTGTCTGCAAATAGACAAAAGCATATCAGTAAAGCAAATTTCGACCAAATTAGAAATTTCTTATATGACTACCAAATATCTAATTGAGGTTTCTATAACACTGTTAGATCCAAAAAAATGGGCAAATATAAGGTAGACTCACAGGGCCAAGATACTTGATAAATTGTTGTTGAAGCTTTTGCCGAGGGCACTTTTCACTATGGACTTCTTTCCCTTCTCCTATATCAAGCCTGCATGTTCAAGGTTGATAGATTGGTTTATACGATGTTAGGAAGCAAACATGCTTATCTTTACTTCATTGTAAGTCCAATGAAATCATACCAGTAGAAGAAGGGTTGTTTGCTTTCACAGTGAAGCCATTTGGCATAATAAAATTGGAGATTATGGCCATAACGATGCCTAGGATCAATCTATTAACAACAATAAACACAATCAAGAAGAGCCTTAAAAAAAGCAGTTTAGTACAAATGTTTCATTTCTAGAACAGTAACTACCGCTTCAAGCCAGTGCTGCAAAGCAAGCTTCCGGGCTTTTTCATCCTTGGATAAACATTTTCCCACCTGCAAAACAAGACAACAATCACAATTCACAACCGGCATTGCAACCAAAGGTATTATAATTCTTGCATCACCTTCATCACAACTTACATACCTTGGCAGCTCTTGTTCTTGCTCTACACCACCGTGAAACGGCAGACTCAGGTTTTTCTATCTCAAAGAATGAAATCGAGCTTCGCTTGAGTTCAGCAAAATCTAACAGCTTCCACCTACAAAATGGAACCATGAAAAATCAAAATATGAAGAAAGACAAGTCTTGACACCAAGAGACATAAAACCATTTGCTTTCATGGTTGAAAAGGATGTAATAGTTTCATATCCATCTGGTATCGAAAATGATACAAACCATCTCTGCTCAACTACAACTGCACAATCTGCTAGCTGCCTCCTGGTCCAAAAACTCTTGTAAACCTTTTGCAACTTTAAGGCCGCCTCATGTCTTTTCCCTCCCAACGGAGAAGGGGACTTCAAGCTGCTGTTTGATCTATGTAACATGTCATCATTATTCTCAATATTCTTACAGCTCTCTGATTTGACAGACACCTTCGTTTCCTTAACTGAGCCATGATGAGTCCTATATGAGAGAAGGGTCTCTGTTTCCCTTTTATTAAAACTTAAAAACTCTCTAAGTATTAATTTCCTAGAACCATATTCTTTTGGCTCTGAAACACGGCCATTGAAACTCACTGACCACAATACTTTCTTCACTTCATCATCATCCTTAAAGCTGATCGATTTTACAATAACAGCTTCCAATCGGCCCTCCAGATCATCAATATCACTGAGAGGACAGGAAACAGCTGCTCCCATATTATCAATATATCCTTATACGTAAGGATCTCAACCAACCCGTGATATGGGGTTTCAATACCTATTCAAAACAAATGGAGAAATAATATCAGTTTTATGTGACCGTGAAACTCTTAATATTTCTTCAGCATTAGACATCCATTCATCAAAAAGAATGTCTCGTTAGATGTTGCAGCTAATTAAACAAAACAACCAAACTATGTAGCATCCAACTATTGAATCGGAACAGATTTTTCTGAAATAGAGCAAAACTGTAGGATAACTTCGAATGTTTCATCACCACAAGTTAATCAAACTATGTACCATTTATCATTTGAATGTTTCATTGCTCTTTTGCATGAAATGGAATTAATGGTAGTGAAGTAAGAAAAGAATTGACAGAAAACCATTAACATTATGTAAAAGTACTTTATGCCTGCACCAGACAATTTACTTAGAATTCAAATGAAATGAAATGAAATTGGATTAAAACATGAACCAAGAAGAGGAAATTTGAATGAAACAAAAAAATCTAAAAACGAAAAAAGGGATATTTTCATTGTTCATAAAAGAAAGCTTCTCCAGGAAACAAAAAAGAAAAAGAAATGCAATAACAAAAATCTTTCCTTTAACACATCAAATAAAGAATGCTCATCATAACATTTGATCCAAAGAGAAAAAAACCAACAAACAATATTGGGTTGCAACATTGATAAATCTATGAAACAACAAAACAACAAAAACCCAGATTGAAAAAAAGATGTCATCTTCCATTCCTGCATTTACATATCAAATCAAGATGAAAACCAAAAATGGGTAGGCATAGTACCTCAAAAACTGAGAAAGGAAGCAGAGACAAGAAATGGGGTTGAAGGAAAGAGAAGAAGAAGAAGGAAAAGAAAAGACAGGAAAAGAAAGGAAAGCAAAAAGAGTGGCCAAAAAAATGGGTGAAGTTTTGGTTAGGTATCAAAACGTGAGAGAGAGCGAAGAATGTGGGGATGATGATGAAACAGGGTGGCCTTTGGCCTTTGTCTAAGAGATTTTTCGTTTTCTTAAAATCTCTGAACAAAGAAAGAAAACTAAAGTTGGTGTCTGTCTGTCTGATTCTGAATGAATTTTTCTCTTTTGCTATCCTTGTCTCTGTTATTTATAGCAACAATGAGAGAGGGAAGGCTGGAAGCCAAATCAAAGTGTTTATAATGAGACAATAATACATCCAGCCACGTATTTCAAAAATTTCAATTCTTTCTTCTTTTTTTTTGTTACAAGGAAATTTCTCCTTTCTTTGCTTGCTTGTTTTTTTTTTCTCCAAAAAAATATTTATGTTTCCTTCTTCCATAGGAAAATGTATATCCAATCAATTTCTCATTTTAGTAGTTTCCTTTAAAAAAACAAAATCTTTTGTTAGGGTAAACCACGTGTATCTCACATCTATTCTAACTGTCTATATTTAAATTTTATTTAAATCTCGGGTGGATTCTCTTCCGAGTATGATTTTCTTTATTCATAATAATCAAATTCAAAGATTTTTATTGAGGGAAAATTCAAGATTTTGTTTAAAATGAATAAATGTCCAACTTATTTTTAAAGTTAAATTGTTGGGGAATTTAATTCTTATTTATTTAAATTACAAGTTTGATGCTCTAATAAATGAGATTATTGCTAGCCGTTTTAGCTTTAAGCAGTGTAAATATATAAAACTTGAAGATAAATATAAAAAAAATCATAAACTTATTCAAAATGATAAACTTAATTAACACGAGATGGGTAGTCCGCGTTGGCGCGTCGGGCGTGTTTTATTTTATTTATTTATTTTTTGCTCTCCGTGCAATTCATCCTTGAATCAAATATGGTTTTGTTGGTCTTTTCTATATTTAATACATAAATATAGTTTCTTTCTTATCTAGTCTTACTTCATTCAACAATCATGTCCTGTTTTTAGCTCTTGCTCTTTTGACATTTGGAAATCAGTAAAACAATTAGAATGATGGTTATATAAAAGTCCAATGATAAGAATGATGGTTCTTATCAAATATGGTATGGTATGCTACGGCTACCTCTAATGATCTTATGACTCTGAGTATCCAATGAGCTCTTGGATTTTAAGTCTTTGATAGCTTAATTATAAATTTGAATAGTTTTAGCCTACCAAATTGTATATGTAATGGAATGATTGTTAATTATTTACTTAAAATAAAATATCATTCAATCTTTGAATCAAATATGGTTTTGTTGGTCTTTTCTATATGATGGTTATATAAAAGTCCAAAGATAAGAATGATGGTTCTTATCAAATTGTATATGTAATGGAATGATTGTTAATTATTTACTTAAAATAAAATATCATTCAACACTTAAAATGAATGAAAGTTGAGCAGGAAAAACGATTGTATCATTTTTCCTTTTAATCATCTTTTTTATAATCTTCTTGTCTAATCAAAAAAAATGAGGATGAAGGGGAATAATAGGTATGTAGGCTAATGTCATCAGTAGGCTTGAATATTAAGAAGCATAATTCCCTTTTAATCATTTTTTTTCTAATCTTCTTGTGTAATAAAAAAATGAGGATGAAGGGGAATAATTAGGCTTTTGATGGTGCTTTATCCTTTTTCTAAACACATAAAACAGAGTAAAGACATAGATATTACATTACAAAAATTTTT
>AWWV01007981.1:0-13140 GCA_001974805.1 Corchorus capsularis
TTAAAGACTCCAGATGTGGCAATTGGCCAATATGAAGAGGAATCATATGATCCATCTTAGATTTTATTTAATCTTGTAATCTTCTTGTATATATTTTTTTGTAATAGAAGGCATGTAATTTGTATATAAATTTGGCACTGTTCTGTAAATAAACGCCATATTACTTATGCGTTATTATTGTTATTTTCTTTTGCATTTCTCTCTAATCAAAATTTGCTATCAATAAGTTCAAGGGTAATTATGAAGTCCAAGGCCAATTGGGTTCAACCAAATCAAATGAAAGGATAAGACCCAACTAAGGAACCACAAGGGTGATCCAAAGCAACAAAGACCCATACGAAGAATTAGAATCAAAGCCCAATATGGAAAACAAAATCCATCCAGAATTAAAATGATAAAATTACTAGTGACAATTTTTGCTATAGATTTTTTAATTTTTATTTTTACCTTGTAAATGCAATCAAAATAAAGAGATGTAATAAGTTAGCAAAATTAGTCCCAATATCCTACTAATTGCCCGAATATCTGAAATGAATTTGAAAATGACCTTAAATTGCATAGGTTAAAGGATATAAGACCAAAAAGGGTGTCTACAGCTGCCCCTCTTTGCGAGCTTTCCAACTATTAGCAAGTGTGCAAAGAAGTAGTTTGTATACTTTCTGAGAGTTGGGAAGTCCGCAAAGACGTAGACACCCGTTTTATTGAGAAACTTTAAGGATCTAGAGAAAATGAGTTATTAAAAATATTAAGGAAAGATCGCCCTGGATCATTTTGAAAATAAATTGAGGAATTGAGGAAAGAGCATCTTGGAATCATTGAAGGAGGCTTTGAAGAATTGAAATTGAAGCATTGAAATTGAATTCGAAGAATTGAAATTGAAGCATGGAAGAATTGAAATTGAAGCATTGACATATTGAAATTGAAACATTAGTATTTGGAATTTGAAGAATTGGATTTGAAGCATTGAAAAATCGAAGTATCGAAGAATCGAAATTGAAGCATTGACATTTGGAATTTGAAGAATTGAAATTGAAGTATTGAAGTTGAAGCGTTCGAAGAATTGAAATTGAGGCATTAAAGAATTGAAAATTGAAATTGAAGCGTCAAAGATTTGAAATGGAGGCATTGAATAATTGAGGAATTGAAGCATTTAATGATTGAAGAATTGAAGAAAGACCACCCTGGATCGTTGAAGTAAATTGACTAATTGAAGAAAGACCACCCCGGGTCATTGAAGTACTGAAGTTGAATCATTGAAGAATTGCAATTGAAACATTGAAGAATTGAAGTTGAAGCATCGGAATATTGAAATTGAAACATTGATGAATTGAATTTGAAGAATTGAAATATTGAAATTGAAACATTAAGGAATTGAAAGAAACATTGAAGAATTGAAATTGAAGCATTAAAAATTTGGAATTGAGGCATTGAATAATTAGGGAATGGAATAAAGACCACCATGTATCATTGAAGCCAATTGAAACATTGAATAATTGAAGAAACGAAGAAAGACCGCCCTGGGTCATTGAAGTGAATTGAAGAATTGAAGCATTGAGCAATTGAGAAATTGAAGCAATAAGTAATCAAAGAATTGAAGTGTTGAATAATTGAAGAATGGAAGAGTTGGATCATTGAAGAAAGAGATCATTTTGAAATAAATTGAAGCATTGAAGGATTAAAGAATTGAAAATTAATTTGGAAGACATGCCCCAAAGGTATTTAAAGATCATTCAAAATCCTTGTCTTCAAAACCCTAAACCTTTCGGCGGGAATCCCTGATGACACCTGTTCAGAAATACTTTGATGCAAAAACGTTTCATGATGCAATGCAAAATGCATGATAATGCAATATGTATGACATGTTTTGAAGTTCTTTTGTTCATAGATTCATGGTTCCGCATGGTCCCTAATGTATTCCGTCCAATCCCTAAGCACCTGATATTCCACTGAATCGCTGCTTGTTAAACTAGATATCTTCTTTTTATAGGCTTTACTTCACCTATTTCTCTTCCTATCTTGTCTCAATTTGCCCTTAATCTCTTGCCTCATGCCTTGACTCCCCTTCTGATTGGCATTTGCTTTGATTTTTGATTTTTTTGCCCCAAGACTACTTGCTTCGGTCTATCCCCAATTTGAATGTTTTGTGAACAGTTTGCCTATATGTTCGCCCTTTATGATCAGTGATGAAATGAAATGCAAGTATTCAGAAGTTATTATTACTGAGGAATATATATATACACAAGAAGAACAAATATAAGAAAGATTGCGCCTCATGACAATGAATACTCAGACGATGACTTGGTGATGTGCCAAAGGATTCTCAAACCAAGTTTTGATATTGTTATTCCCGACTCAGTCTGGACCAGACCCTCACCCTTTCGACCTTAAGAGATGTTCTTGAAGTATGTTCTCCACGGTTTGTGCTTTTCCAATTTGAACCGTTCTTTGTAAGCTTGCAAGCTGACCTTGTATTTTTACCTCAATCCTCTTTTCAATCCCCTCTTTATTTTGTTTCCTTATCGAAGCTCTGAGGTGGCTCCTTGAATTCCCATCCTTGCTCTAGACTGCTTTTTTTTTCGGGTTTTCACCCTAGAGCTCTTTTCCATTCATTTTCTCATTTTTTTATTTTTCATTTTTTTCATTTTTTTTCTTTGCACTTGGAAACTCCTGATTGACTCAAAAGTTTTTTTTTTTCAAAAGTTTTGACCAAAACATTTTGCAAAAAGGACTATTTTTGTTGAGGAAGAATCTCTTCTCGGCTATCCTCACTTGATCAAAGATGGACTTTTATTGGGCACGTAACGTAGGCTAGGGTTTGTGGTTGCCAAAGAAAGGATTTAAAGGCTCAAAATGAATTTAAGGGTGTTTGAATCAAGGATCATTTTTGTCATGTGAAGAATCTTATCGTATCAATTGTCCTTTGCTCCATCTTATACTTTTAATTTCTCTCTCTCTCTCTCTTTCACTCTCACTTTCATTTTTGATTTTGATTTTGATTTGATTTGATTTGATTTTTTTTTTGCACTTTTATTGACCTTTGATTTGAACGTCTTGATGGAGTGGATTCAATTACTATCAGGATGCCCCATTGAACGTTGAGTTCGAATCTTTTCTTTCGAAGCTGATCCTTCTTCACCTTTTGCCCCCCAGTGTGGAGAGTGATCTTTGATTAGGGTTTATTGAAAAGAAATAATTAATTAGACTCAAAGGGGTCAACAATGGATATTTTTCTACAAGTGAAGGGAATATGAAAGAAGGCCATTTATCACCTCAAGATTAGATATTTTCATTGAAGTGGTTCCTCATGAAAACGAGTTTCAAAAATTATTTTTATTTTATTTTATTATTATTTATTTTAATTTGAAAATCATTTTTAAAAAACATTTTTGAAAGTCATGACTCTCTTTTGAAAAATATTTTTGAAAACCATGACTCTACTATTCCAAGTGCCTTTATTTATTTTTCATCATTTTTCATCATTTTCATTTTTTCCTTTTTTTTTTTTGGACTGGGAATTAGTTTTTTGAAAGAGAATCTTGCCACCTAACTAGGATGATCTATATCATGGCTTCCTTCGTGTCCAGTGTTTATCAGCTTTGTGGATCCTTTATGGAATGGATCTATTTTAATCTCGAAAGGTCTGAGGGTAGTGCCTGATCCTCAATGTCTTCATGGTCGAGTTTATTAGCATTTTTCATCATTGAACCCCGGCTCGTCTTGAGTGTCTTTGCATTCATTGTCAGTTAGCCCGAACAGTAGAATATATACATATACTAAAAGCAGAATAAATAGCAAATAATAAATGGAACATATGAATGAAGAGAGAATGAGGACTTATTTAAACTTCTGAAGTGCACTTTATTTCATTACTCATTATAAAAAGAAAACATGTAAGATGATATGCATGTAAAAGAAAGCCTAACATAGAACTATTCATCAACACTCTTAGGCATAATTGCCGGGATAAAAGTTATTACATCTCCCTACTACTTGAAGTAAAATGACATTCATACTTTGACACATTTCTTGGGACCACCTGGCTATCTCCTCAACTGTCATGCTACTTTCCCTGACTGGCCTCCCACACAGAATTCAATTTGATACTCATCCATCAGCTTTTGCACTTTTCCTTTGAACTCAGGGCACTCGCAGATCCCATGTATCCCCCCATGATATGGACATACTTCTTCTAGCTCTCCATCTTCAAACTCCCCCCTTTCGACAATTCCTGCCTTCACTAAAGCCTTAAAAAACTGAACTAAGAGGGATGCTTATCTCAGAAACCTTCCTCTTGATAATTTCTCCAGCTTCAACCATGTTTGCATGTGCTTTCCCATGATCTGGCAAAGGATTAACTTGTGCCACATTGCCAAAACTCAGCTTTCCAGACCTCACTAATTCTTGTACAGCATATTTCAGCCTCCAATAATTCTCTGTTGTGTGCCCCTCGGTCCCTGAGTGATAATCGCAATGGGCTTTAGCATCATACCATGATGGAAGCGGAGGTTTAAGGGGATTAGCATAAGGCAACCTTTGCAGTAGGTTTTGCTGGAGCAATTGAGGTAGTAGCTCAGTGTAAGTGTATGGAATCGGATCAATGGGGACTTTGTTCTTTACCGGACCTGTATTCCCTGGTAAGTAAGCTGGAGCCTTCTGTTGCGTTGACTGTGTGGAACCTGGAGGAGGATTAGATGGTCTTGGATGAAATGCTACCCCTCCAACCGCATTGATATCTCCTGAGTGCTGATAATGGTAAGGATAAAGTTGAGGTGGTGCATAGTAAGTATGGTAGGAAGGTTGAACCGGTCTTGGTGGACAATAGTAGTTGGTTGTACCTTGGTGATCGAGCTCAAATTATGCATGTTTTTATAGCTATTTTTCTATACTTTTTGCTATTTTTATATTTGTTTTTACCCTATTTTGTTAGTATTTGTGTTTTTAGGTCCTGAAGACAAGAAAAGTGAAAACTTATTGTTTTTCACTCTTTTTGGAGCTATTTTAGTGACTTTTTACTCAACTATGGATTTAGTCATATGGAATGAAGATCTGAAGATGCGAAGTTCGTGATTGAAGATATTTTGAAGATTTGAAGACAATTGAAGAATTAATTCAAGAAGTTAAAATTGAAGATTTGGAGCTTATTTGCAAAGGATTGAAGCCAAGCCCAGAAGAAGCCCTAAAGTTGAGGATTTTTGGATTATTTATATGGTAATATACTCAGCCCATATAAACCTATAATTGGAGTTAAAATCTCAATTTGTAGGCCTAATATCCAAAAGAATATCCAAATCCCGCAATAATCCCGTAGATTTGCGATATAAGCCCGGTTCCAGCGCAGTATTTGTAGATAGGCCATAACTTTCTGGTCAGATCTCCGTTTTAAACCCATGAGTAGTCGTTGGAAAGCTAACTCCGAGCTCTACAACTTTCTTTTGAAGTGCAAAGCCCAGATCTGCCATCTTCAAGCCCGAATTCGAAGTCGAATTTCCTGCACAATTCCAGAAAATTCCAGAATCCTCTTTTGACTTGGATTCTACTCTAGGATGACACCTAATCCAACTTGGAGATCAAGTCATGGCTAAACCGTCCTACCCTATTCCTCCACTATAAATAGCCACCTCCTGTATCACAAATCACATACTTTTACACATCATAGATTTAGATAATTCTCTTTTTCTACCTTTCTTTAGTTTTTAGGTTTTTCTCTAGTTTTAGAAGGGGGAGTCAACACCCTCTCTAGCAATAGAGGGTGCGACGGCCCTAGGGTATTTAAGGAGGAGATTCCGCCTCTTCCTATCTCTGTAAGTATTCTTATGCCTCTCATGGATTTATCCATGAGTAGCTAAATCTTTAATACTTCTGATCCGTTGGTGAATTCAATCAATTGATTATGGTGAGATTTCTATACTTATAATTTTGTGTTAAGTTCTTTATGATAGTAGTCAAAACCCTAGAATAATTTTATGATTCTGAATCTTATTTGAGTTATGTGCCCCCTAACGATGTAAGAGGAAGATCTATGGCTAGATCAAGCTTAGAATTAATCACTCAAGTTTGATTATATGTAGCAAATTAGGTTTGTTTAATCGCTGCTTAATGGGTATTTGTCTATCGGAGGGCGAGAAATTTCTCTTCGTATGGTTCTACTTTGTAGGCATGTGTGTAAAATTAATTAATCTTAATGCTTTGTTCTCAAGTGATCTTTAAGCCCTAAGAAAGTAATCGATTGCTGCAGGAATAAAAGGGATAACTGCAGCTTTAATCGGCCTCTTATCTAAAATACATGTTGGGAAACCTATATCAGTTGTCAGTCAAGAATAAGATGCTTAATTCACCTTTTAAATCGAGGATCCATAGTTAACCTGATTGAATCATACCACTGGAGAAGAAGTATGCTTTATAATTATTGTTTGCTTTAATTAATTTGCTTTAGATTTAGATTTAGATTTAATTTGCTTTGCTTTGATTTTTAGTTTAATTGTTTTCTTTATAATTGATATTCACAATCCCCTGTTTTCTGTTTGATTTTTGGAAAAGATCTTTCTTTCTTTTTAATGTTCATCACATAACCCTTCTCTGTGGGATTCGACCCCTACTTACCCTAGCTATTCTAGATAGTTATTGTGGGGATTATTTTTATGGTCATAGACGACACGATCATAAATTTTGGCGCCGTTGCCAGGGAAGGGAATTGAATTAAGAGAGAGTGAAGAGAGATTAGATCCAAGAATTAATTTTTGTTTTTCCGTTTTTTCTGAAAAAAAAAATTGTTTTTGCGTCGATAAAAAAAAAGTTTTTCCTTTTTTCTGATTTTTCTAAAAAAAAAAGATTTTGCGACTTTTAAAAAAAAATTAGGGTTAGCGTCGATAAAAAAAATTAAAAATTAAATTTTCTTTTCCGTTTTTCCTTTTTAAAATTAAAAAAATTATTTTCTGTTTTTGCTTTTTATTTTATTTAAGAACTGTTACTGCTAATTTTTCTTTTTAGTTTTGTTTGATTTTTCTAGGAAGTTGCATGCCAAAGACAAGAAGTAGTAGTATTGAAGGTTTAGAATTCAATCCTGAACCTGAAAGAACACTACTTCAGAAGAAGAAGAAGACACAAAGCCGATTAAAAGAATAGGAAGCATCCAAATTCGAGTTCTCAACCTAGTTCTCATAGATCTGCTGTTTCAACATCGTCAGAAGACATGGCTGAAGAAAAACAACCCAAAACTCTGAGAGAGTTAGCTGCACCAAACGTCAATGCCAAACGCTTAGCCATTCAATATCCAAATACAACTGAAAACGTTGAGATTAAATCTGGATTTATTCAGATTTTACCCAAATTTCACGGTTTGCCTGGAGAAGATCCTCACCAACATCTAACTGATTTCCAGATTGCCTGCGCATCTACAAGTATTCAAGGTATTCCTGAAGATGAATTCATGTTAAGAACCTTTCCGTTCACTCTTATGGACCGAGCAAAAGATTGGTTGTACCTACTACCCACTGGTTCAATCACATCTTGGACGAGCCTTAAGAAGTTGTTCTTGGAAAAGTACTTTCCTGCACATAAAGCATCAAGTATAAGGAAGGAGATTTGTGGAATTAAGCAACGCCATTGTGAAACAATGCATGAATATTGGGAACATTTCAAAACACTTTGTGCGAGCTGCCCCAATCATCAAATCAATGAACAGTTGTTGATCCAGTACTTCTACGAAGGATTACTACCGTTTGACAGATCTTCCATCGATTCTGCAAGTGGAGGAGCTTTCATAGACAAAACTCCTGCCGAAGCTTGGTCTTTAGTGGAAAATATGGCTGCAAACACTCAACAATTTGGATCTCGAGAAGACTTTTCAAGAGAAGGCCCTATAAGAAGAATGAATGAAGTTTCTACCTATTCCACCTCATTGGAGCAACAACTTCAAGAAACGAATCAGCAAATTGCTATGCTCACTGATTTGTTCCATGTGAATATTTCAAGTGTGCCTAGGGTTTGCCCTACTTTGGAAGACAACAAGCAAGGAATCAATGCCGTGGGATTACAAGGAGCTTATCAAAGGAAGCCTGAACCTTATTGGAGACCTGAACAACCAAGTCAACAATATGGGAACCAAGGTAATTTTCAAGGAAGGCCGAATTTTCAAAGACCTATTTTCAATCTTCACAAGCTATCGAGTTACAACAAATCAAAGAAGCTATGGAGATGATGAGAAAACAAATTAGTCAATTAGCTAGTGATTTGAGTGATCTCAAGACACAAGGTCAACAAAGGATTCCATCACAACCAAAGGTACCTCCTAGAGAGAATGTCAGTGCAATTTCTTTAAGGAGTGGAAAAGAGTTGCAAGACCCTTATCCAAACCTTGCCGCACATCAACAAGAAGAAGGAGAGCCGAACTACACCAACGAAGACAAATTACAAGAGCCTGCCGAAATCAAGATTGAAGATGAACCCAATAACAGAGGAGCTGCGCCGATTGAAGATTCCAACAAGGAAGATGCCGTAATTCAACCCAATGGAAAAGGTGTGTGCGATTCCAACAAGCCTAAAACCGATTCCAACCTAATTCCTTTTCAATCAAGATTGAAGAAGTCAAAGAAAGAAGATGATGATCAAGATATTTTGGAGATATTTCGTAAAGTTGAAGTCAACATCCCACTTCTTGATGCCATTCAACAGATTCCGAATTATGCAAAGTTCCTTAAGCAACTTTGTACCAACAAGAAAAGATTACAAGGTAAGGTAAGCGCTGGAGCTAATCTCTCTGCTGTGCTTCAAAAGAGTTTACCTCCTATGTGCAAAGATCCAGGTACGTTTTCTATTACTTGTTCTATTGGAAGAAGTATTATAGAGAATGTGATGCTTGATCTTGGTGCTTCTTTAAGTGTGATGCCTTATTCTTTCTACAAATCTTTAAATCTTGGTTCTTTGAAGAATACTGATGTTATTCTGCAATTAGCTGACGGATCTTTGGTTTATCCCAAAGGTGTTTTAGAGAATATCTTAATTAAAGTTGAGCATCTAATTTTTCCTATCGACATATTCATCTTGGATATGGAATATTCGAAAGATCAATGTCCTCTTTTATTAGGAAGACCTTTCCTCAAGACTTCTCATACCAAGATTGATGTATTCAATGGTTCATTGACCATGGAATTCGATGGTGAAGTCATCCACCCTAGAATTTCATCTCAAGTGCCTTTGAAATCTAACAATTTTGTTTATGTTATAAGTTCTAAGTTTGTTAAGAAAGGAGCCATTGAAGATTCTTCACCAATATAGCAAGCATTGGAAGCCTTGTCTAAAGCAATTGAGCCCCCTAACTTTAGAAAGAAGAAAGATCGAGCAAAAGAAGCCAAGAAGGAGCTAGAAATCAACAAGAAAGAAGTTCAACCATCCCAGAAGATCAACCAACCAAGCAATTCAACTGAGAAGCAAGATATAGATCTTAAACGTAGAACTAAAGTTGGAAGTATTCTTCAATGCCAAGTGGAGAATTTTCCCCAATTTTGGCAAAGGTTTAAGAAGATATGTGACGCTCACCCTCATCATGGTTATGATCAAAGAAGATTGGCTCAAAACTTCTACAAAGGATTAAGAGCTTCTGATAGATTGTCTGTCGACACTCTTATCCATATTCTTCTGTTCGATCACAACACTGCTGACATATACGAGATATTGGAGAATTTTGCCCAGATGTTAATCAATACTCCGAAGGAAGCTGCTCAAGGACTCAGCTCGGCTAAGCCTGTGCCGCACAAGCCATCTTGCCCGGCCATAGCCCGGCCATCGACCTCACATGGCCGGCCAACACCGACCAAGACAGCCCTTGCCGCACCTAGCCCGGCCACCCGAGCCACATGCCCGGACGACACCAGCCCATGCCGCGCCACATGCCCGGATGAGCCAGGCCACCACCGCGCCTCCTTCCCGGCCATGCTCGGCCCTGCCCGCTCAATCCGCACCATGTCCTGTGCCAACCGTTATGCCGCCCAGGCCATGTTCGGCCTTGCCCGCTCCTTCCGCACATCCATCCACGCCATACCCGGTTAATGCTGCGCAGTCGCCCAAGATATGCCATGCCATGTCCGCATCAGTCCGTGCCACCAGCACTCCGCAACTGGCCATGCAGGCTTACCACCGAGCCATCACCGTGCCATGCCCAGCCTTGTCCGCGCACCATGCCCGGCCATGCCCAGGCTTTGCCAAGCCATCCGCGTGCCCAACCGAGTCACCACGAGCCTTTGCCGCGCCGCCTCAAACCATTACCATGCCATCGCCAAATCGTGATGCTTTGATTCTTTCAAGTCTTGATAAAATTCAACTTGAAATTATCAAAATCATTGAAGAGAGTAGAGTTATCGAGGACCTGTTGAAGGATTACACCCAAAATTCCTTCAACCTTGAAGAATAACCTTCTTTAAGGCAGACTAGCCAAAGACCTTAAAGAAAGGCGCTTATTCGGAGGCAACCCAATATTATTTTACTAACCCTTAATATTTTTTTGTTTATTTTTCTTTTATTTTTTAGGATTTTCCATACCAACGGAGACAAAGGAGCTTTTCATCGATATGAAGAAATCCAATTGGAGCTTATGCTTGGAGAATAGAGAAGCTTTCTTTAACTCTATCTTTTTCTTGCAATGTTTTGATTGATTTTTCTTTGATGTGCGATTCATATAGATATAGGATATATAGGTTAATTAGGATTTAAAAGATGCATAATTATTTTTCCTTTGATTTTCCACGCTTGTTTATACATTGGGGACAATGAATGTTTTAAGTGTGGGGGAGTGAGTCTAATTGCATAGAAATTGGTATAATTTTTCCGAAAATTTTGACAAATTGTTGATTTCATATGCATATTTTTTGGGTGATTGATTTGATTTTTGATTGATGATTGCTTTGAATTTTTAAGAATGTATGATTTATTGATTGATTTATAGTATGATATCTTATTTCTTAGATTAGGTATAATTGAAGTCTGTGATAATTGCTTACCATGGATTATTTCTATGATTACCTATTTTTAGAACCTGTGTTTAATTTTTATTGAAACTACACTTATGAGAGTATTTTATGAATATGTCAAAAATAAGTGTGGGGGACTATCTATATTAGAAGGGTAGTTAAAAAAAAATCTTTTTCATAAAAAATAGTGTTTTTCATGCAAGAGGAGAAGAGATATCTTTTGCCTTAAAATTTTAAAAAAATCCATTGTTGTCACTCTTCTCTTTAAACAAAAGGAGTTAGTAACCCTTGGGAAGAGGATAAGAGGCATGGATTGGCAGAAGTATTGTCCCTCTAGAGTGCTAGTAGCCTCAAAATAAAATAAAGGGCGTTAGTAACCCCTAAGCATGAACACTTTGAGGTTAGTAACCTCACTTTTCTAAAATAAATTACCCTTTGAAACTCATTATAGCCCATGCGAAATTCTTGATTTGTATTCATAGTATGCAATTGTTTGAGTAGTGGATATAAAGATGAAGACATAAGCTTATAGAAAGAAGTAGTTATGGGTATAATAAATGATAAGTTATTAGAGCTACTTTGATTATGGTTACTTAAGAATGAGGATGCTTGCTATATCTTGATCTATTGGATTGGATACTCTTAACATTCTATGTTATTCTAATCTCATAAATTGAATTGATCCTTGATATATGTATGTGATTCAAAGTTTTTCAAAAGATTTGAATAAGACTCACTATCTTAAATCTTAATTTTTGTTTGTCTACACTAGTTTGTTAGGGACTAGCAAAGATTTAGTGTGGGGGAAATTATGATCGAGCTCAAATTATGAATGCTTTTATAGCTATTTTTCTATACTTTTTGCTATTTTTATATGTGTTTTTACCCTATTTTGTTAGTATTTGTGTTTTTAGGTCCTGAAGACAAGAAAAGTGAAAACTTATTGTTTTTCACTCTTTTTGGAGCTATTTTAGTGACTTTTTACTCAACTATGGATTTAGTCATTTGGAATGAAGATTTGAAGATGCGAAGTTCGTGATTGAAGATATTTTGGAGATTTGAAGACAATTGAAGAATTAATTCAAGAAGTTAAAATTAAGATTTGGAGCTTATTTGCAAAGGATTGAAGTCAAGCCTAGAAGAAGCCCTGAAATTGAGGATTTTTGGATTATTTATATGGGAATATACTCAGCCCATATAAACCTATAATTGGAGTTAAAATCCCAATTTGTAGGCCTAATATCCAAAAGAATATCCAAATCCCGCAATAATCCCGCAGATTTGCGATATAAGCCCGGTTTCAGCGCAGTCTTTGTAGAAAGGCCATAACGTTCTGGTCAGATGTCCTTTTTAAGCCCATGAGTAGCCGTTGGAAAGCTAACTCCGAGCTCTACAACTTTCTTTTGAAGAGCAAAGCCCATATCTGCCATCTTCAAGCCCGAATTCGAAGTCGAAGTTCCTGCACAATTCCAGAAAATTCCAGAATCCTCTTTTGACTTGGATTCTACTCTAGGATGACACCTAATCCAACTTGGAGACCAAGTCATGGCTAAACCGTCCTATCCTATTCCTCCACTATAAATAGCCACCTCCTGTATCACAAATCACATACTTTTACACATCATAGATTTAGATAATTCTCTTTTTCTACCTTTCTTTAGTTTTTAGGTTTTTCTCTAGTTTTAGAAGGGGGAGTCGACACCCTCTCTAGCAATAGAGGGTGCGACGGCCCTAGGGTATTTAAGGAGGAGATTCCGCCTCTTCCTATCTCTGTAAGTATTCTTATGCCTCTCATGGATTTATCCATGAGTAGCTAAATCTTTAATAGTTCTAATCCTTTGGTGAATTCAATCAATTGGTTATGGTGAGATTTCTATACTTATAATTTTGTGTTAAGTTCTTGATGATAGTAGTCAAAACCCTAGAATAATTTTATGATTCTGAATCTTATTTGAGTTATGTGCCCACTAACGATGTAAGAGGAAGATCTATGGCTAGATCAAGCTTAGAATTAATCACTCAAGTTTGATTGTATGTAGCAAATTAGGTTTGTTTAATCGTTGCTTAATGGGTATTTGTCTATCGGAGGGTGAGAAATTTCTCTTCGTATGGTTCTACTTTGTAGGTATGTGTGTAAAATTAATTAATCTTAATGCTTTGTTCTCAAGTGATCTTTAAG
>AWWV01007986.1:0-42046 GCA_001974805.1 Corchorus capsularis
AAAAAAAATAAATAAAGAGATGTCAATCAATAAAAAGAAGAAAAGAAACTTAAAAAGAGAAAGACATAACGAATGAGAAAAAAAAATGATAAAACAAAAAAAGAATAAATCATATAACCCACGTGAAGGCAATGGTACAAGACAGTACCTTTTTGATTTGAAGTCCCTTTCTTGATCAGTCCCAAAGAAAACAAAAGAAAAGATGAAAAGGAACTCTGTAATTTTTCTAACCGAAAGAGATGAACAAACACTTTGATAATTTTTATATGAAAAATTAAGAATACAAACAGTTGGTATATCTCTCTTTTTCTCTCTGTGCGGCTGTCTCTCCCTATGTCTATTGCTGTCTCTTCCGTCCCTCTAGGATTAGAATGATAGAGCCTTTATATAGGTCAATATTTCTTTGGGAGCAAGTTTAGGAAATTATCAGGAAATTTTCTACACAGACTTACTTTACATGTGCTAAAATTAATTATCTGACCCACATAATTGGGCCAAATAAATTACTAAAGCCCAAACCCAACCTAAAAATCTAACCCAAACCTAACCAGGCCACATCATTGGACTTTTTCCATACTAAACTTAGATTTGGTCTGAACCAAATTTCGGTGTCTACAGCCGTAATATATGCCCATTCAAGGTCCTTCCTCTGAATATTGTATCAAACATTTCTAAAGAATGTCTTATCCCAATGTTGCAGAGTTCAACCACATTCAACAATACGATGTTGTACCTCCACCACTCCATGCCGATTCCAGCTACCTTCATTAACCGCTTCCACCCCCTCAGGTAATGCCAACATGTGCTTAAATCGAAATTGTTTTTGACTATGAATATCCATATGAGGTCTATCCAACACATGCATAACCAAGGGCAAATGATCTGAAGTAGAAGTTACTACTTTTTGTACAAACGTTGAAAACGATTAAGCCAACTATCAGCAACCAAGCACCTATCTAAATTCTCAAAAATCACCTCTTCTTGCATTTTACGAGACCAGGTCATTAAGGGACCGTTCACCGGTAACTCTTGAAACTCACAATCTTCAATTAACTCTCGAAATTGCTGCATTTGTCTTTGGGGTCGCAAAGGCCCACCAATCTTTTCGTCATTTGACAGGATCTCATTAGAGTCTCCAACACTCTAAGTAAACTAGATAAGCTAGATTGGGAAGATAACAATCTAAGTAAACTACAAGACTCATGCTGCCTACTTGTTTCAGATTGGCCATAAAAACCCGTGAAACGCCAAGAACCATCAGATGTATTACCAACAATATGAGCATCAATATGGGAGGATGAGAAGGAAACATTATTAAGAGGGGAAAAATGCTGCCAAAGTAACGCTAGACCATCAGAACGATCAACACAATTAACAGAAAAACAACAATCAAAACCTAAATGACAATAAATAAATTCCATTTCATTACTAGTGCGTTTTATTTTAGACAAAAATAAAATAGAGCTTATTACAACTAATTAACTGAGATAAAACGTGAATTGCCCGAGCTGCACGCAAACCCGACAATTCCAGGCCATACAACTCATGGATCTCGACAAGGACGATCCTCCGTTTCCACATCATTTTCAGCTTCATTTGGTGGTGAGCCCTCCACCGAACAAAACTAGCACCATTTGCTGCAACCGCAGCCACACTCTCTAGGACAACTGAACCTGCTTCTCTTGTTTTCTTTGCCGCACTCCCACTAGCCGAATCCCTAATAGAAATCCCAGAAGCTCTCTTAGCCCCCGCCTTCACAGTTTCATGTTGACACAGCCTCAAATGCATACTTGTCAGAATCGCATGCTTGCTTGTTCCATGTCCATAATTTCCTAGTCCCTGTAAAAGCACCAACGCCAAAAAGAAATGGTGAAAAGGGTCATATGCATCAGTAGTCAGGCCCATTGAACTCATCGAATTTGTCTGAACTGGAATTTGCTTGAACCAGCTACATGTCCACCAACCAAATTCATTAAATCCAGCCTAAAACTATCCTGATTCGACCCCGCTCTTCCTATACCCGATATTGACAAGAACTTGTCGTTCAGTTTGTTGTGGCTGTCTGAAAAACCATCTGCTTTCCCTGTACATTTCCCCTCTGTTGAGTACTTTGCATGGTGGCTGATTATGCTCCCTCTATACTCAACTTATTATGCTGTTTCACGGAAGCCGCCTCCAATCCAATAACCACCCCCCTTTAAACTCGACAAGCCCTAACTCCCTCGTTGCTTGCGGGTAATTCTAAGTTCCCATATAATTCATCTGCTTCAACTGTAAAACTCGCAGTAGCCTCCAATCGTTTCTCAACTGCCTCCGCTTTTTTCTCAATAACTCCAACAGACTCCTCTACCGTCGGAAATCTCGGCCCCTCTTTTTCCGGCATCTAAGAGATCACCTCACAGGATATGTTCTCTGAGAACAGAGCACGGGCCACCTACTTCCCCCTAAGCACCATATTATCAACGTGGTAACGAAAATTCCCATGATTGTCCCCATCGAAAGTGACTATTGTGATAATAGACCCCCTCTGATTAAATTCTTTGAGATACCAAAAAGAACCGATAATGGACTTGAACGCTGCAAACCCAAACCGCCCATCTGAAAGCCTCCATCACCTCCACCGAACCGGCCAAATTAAAAGCGAGAAGATTTTGCTTTAATTCGAGCCGTGAGTCTTTTAGTTACAAATCCCTATTTCTTGCTCATTTCAATGGTCAGTGGACAGTCATTCTCATGAGTGTGATCGAACAAACCACAAATCAAGCAAATGTTAGGCATATCTTCATAACGGAACTTTACAACAATGTCACCAAAAGTAGATGAAACCATAAATCCATACTATAGAGGCTGCATAACATCCACTTGGACTCGAACTCGGATGAAACTTCCCCATCGATGATCCATCTCCATGACAGGCCCAATAACCTTCCCTACCGCCGCTCCAATTTTCTTAGTCATCATAATCGGAGGAGGTCAAAAATCTGAATCCATATACGAATGGCATCCGATTTTTCCCTTTACATAATAATTAATTATTTTCTTACCTTATTTTTCTCTTGATAGTATCAGAACAAGGTTTTTGTATACTTAGCCTAATTTTTGTATAGTTAACATTTTTCACATACATTAACCATAAAGTCTATTGTTTTCATGTATCAAATACCTTATACTATATATTTGTTAAATCAATACAGAATACATAATCTCCTTTTACCTCAATTATTTCCTAACATTCTGTTTCTTTTTAATCCTCACGGACGATATGTTGAATTTCTACTATCCATCTACTCGAATAAGAAAAATAGTATCATGAAGCAAAACCTGATATGTATGTTGAAACCTAATGTCATCTTTTAGGATTTGAATCACAATCGCAACTTCAATTTCAATAATAATAAAAATAAGCTCTATCTTTTTGGCTATCAACAAGCCCTCCCGGAATCGCCATAATTTTATAGTAAGATTGTTTATAAAAGCAATATTCAAATCAACTATAATGATGCGTTAGTGATTAAACTTTTAGAGTGCCACAAATGTACTTTTGAAATTACATACATCATGATTGCTATTACAATTAAATCAATCTATTTTATGAAAATTTTTGTAAATAGAATACTATGTCAAATTCACCCACTTAATTAATGCATTTTCCTATTTGATCACATTTAATCCTAACTTCTTACTTATGATAAAGTTAGATAATCCGTATTTTTTAAAGAAAAATGTAATTTTCATTCATAAAAATAAAATAACACTAATTATATCATAAATTACAATAAACTGAATATAATTTTCCACATTACGCCTTGATCTGGATCTGTCATCATGATCTGAATCATCTATTTGATTTGGAGTTTGAAATCTTGCTCATAAGTCTCTGGCACGTGCGACAATTCCTCGTTTACACTTCTATGCAATGATTTCAACAGAAAACTTTCACTAGCGATAGCAAGGTGAGTAACCCGAATAGCTCCCTGATTGATCCAAAGATTACAAAAAAAACTCATCTCAATATGAGGTGAACGATTCTCAATCTATTGTAAACTCAAAAGACACCAACAAACTAAACAAACTAAATTGACTCAAACATCCAAGATCTAAAATCTAGAGACCTATAACCAAAACAGATCTATAGATATGTGGGATTGTATTCTAAAACAAAAAACAAATAATAGAAACGAAATAAAAAATCAAACTTCCCCTCCCCTTTGACAATAAAAGCCAAGGAGAAGGAGAAGCAAAACAAAGAACCGAAGAAGAAAAACTACAGAAAACTAGATAATCCGTATTATGAACACTTTTAAAATTAGAATTTTCTGTATTAAATTCTTATAAAACCGCAGTATTTCTACCGTCACAATACTAATTTATTAATATGATATTTGATTGGATTTAGATTATTGATAAATGATAACTAAACTTTTCATATTAAATCACTAATTCAGTAACATGAAATTTAATTTCTTCAATAATTATGGTATTGTATGGGATTTAGTGTACGAAAAGCGAAAAGTAGGTATAATACTGACACTATTGTTCTAAGCAAGGACTTAAAGATTGCTTTGATTTGGAAAAGCAAAAAAATAATAAATAAATAAATTAGAGAGCAAAACAGGATGTCAAGCAAAAATCCGCTTTACTGTACAAGATGGCCAATGGAAGGTTACCTAATTTGTGTCTGAGCACAATCATAAGTTAACAACTCTTTCATAAAAACATTACTCTAGTAAGCTTGATCACTTCAAATATAGAAGGCTAAGATTATAGATTTAATGGTCACTAGTGGAATACGTCCTAGAGATGTTTACTCGTACTTATCAATTGAAGCTGGTGGATTTGAAAACATTTGATTTACAAGGCAAGACTGTTATAATTTTGTTAATAAACAGAAGATGATGATGATTGAATCTGTAGACTACCAAAGCTGGAGTTCAACAATTTCAAAATTAGAGTAAGTGAGGATCCATTGTTTTTTTACACTATTAAAGTTGATCAGGAAAATAGGATGACAATTCTTATGGAGAAATAGTAGATTAGGAATTGATTATAATTACTTTGGAAATGTGGTTTTTGACACAACATATCGTACTATTAAATATAATTTGATTTGTGCACCATTTGTGGGGATTAATCATCATCGACAAACTATAATGTTGGCGTGTGCATTTCTTTTGGATGAGACAATTGCTTTGTTTGTGTGGTTATTCAAGTCTTTTTTGTAATAAATGGGAAACAAAGCACCGAAGACCATAATGACAGATCAGGATCATGCAATTAGTAAGGCAACTGAGCAAGTATTCCCCGATTCGTCTCACAGATTATGTTTGTGGCATATTTCGAAAAAATGCTCCATCGCATCTTGGTGGTCTCAATTCAAATGCGGAATTTCATTTTTCATTTTACAAGTGCATGCAAGGTTGTGAATCAGAAATGAAGTTTGAAAGAACTTGGAAGAAAAATGATAAGTGATCTAATCTTCAAGATCATAATTGGCTGAAAAGTTTATACAAGTGTCGTGAAAAGTAGAGTACTACTTTTCAGCATTGATGTGTTTTCTTCTCAAATTAAATCTTCTCAAATGGCTGAAGTTACAAATAATGTTTTACAGGAATTGGTTACCTTTGCTCTCATGCTCTAAGGATTCTTAGTGTGAAAAAACATTCAGTCGATTCCAGAACAATAAATTTTGCAGAGGTGGACTAAAGATGCTAAGATAAGAGTGCATAAACATAATGATGTTGTATCCTTTAAACACGACGACACTGGAACTGAAAGTACTTTTCACAATCATATGTTGCAATTTGTCGATGATCTTATCTTGAAATGTCAAGGAAATTAGAAAACAAGGCAGCTTTGTGAAAAAAACTTATGTAAAGGAGATGTTGAAATTGAGAAACTATTGTTGAACTTGAATTTAGACGAGGTTGATAAGGACTCCCATAATCATGACCATCAAGACAATATGGACAATGAGAAAAAAGATGGAGCAAACCCAATAGAGCTACCGAAATCAAGTAAGTTGTTATTAAATTTAAATATTTCTTATTATCTTCATTGATAAAGAAAATTACAATAATCTTTGTGTTTGTACATAAAAAGCGAGGAGGTCAATTTTTGAATAATTATCTGACGATGACAAAAATGATGATTTAGTGGAGTGCAAAAAAGGCGATTCTCATATTTTAGACTCTCCATGCGTGAGGCCCAAGGGAAGTCTCAAATGCAAGACTCAAAAGACATTTTGAGAAAACAAAAAGGAAAAAGAATTTAAAAAAAAAAACCATCAAGTTCTATAGTAAGTACTATATATCTAATATCTAAGTATACAATTATAAAATGCATACTTATGTTTTCTTTCTTTCATAATGTCTTATATGAATTAATGTTGTCTTCTGTACAGAGAGAATAAGGGAGTCAATAAAGAATCATCAAGTGTGCATGTGCCCCATGACAATCATCCATATGATGGAGCCATTCCAGTACATGGTCAAGCTAATAGTGGAAATTACTTCGGTCTAAGATTGATGAGCACATTTAAATTTCTTGTGATTATAAATCTATAGTCAATTTGATTTTTTTTTAAATTTTCTTTTCTTTCATTATCACATTGTAGTTCATGCCTGTCATGACAATTCCACTAAATAATATATATATGCCTCAATATCCAAATACAATTCAATTTCCTCATTAGGTAATTCTCCTTTTACATAAATAATGTGAGCTAAAAGTTTTTTTGTTTTTACCTTTTAGGCTCCAGCAAATCCATTACTAACGAGTACAAATTTGGTTTAGGTATAACTAGATTTTTTTGCCAAGTAAACTTGTTTGTTAGTATATTAAGTAAAATTGTGAGATAAAACATTTCGTGTTTATAGGCTCCAGCAAATCCTCTACTAATGGGTACACCCAATTTGGTTCAGGTATAGCTTTTAATCATTTGTCAAGTAAACTTGTTTGTTGGCTTATTCTGTCTTTCAATTTTAATGTAAGTTCCTTGTTTTGATATAAAACTAGACCTCTGGTGCTTGGGCCTATCCTGAAGCGTACATGCCCGCTAAACAATGAAAGCTAATGTAAGGTTTACTTATTGCTTCTTATAAGTTCTATCTATACCTTGACTAATTTACTTTAGTTAACACTTTGATTCTAAAATTCTGTTATTGGCTCAGTTGACATGGAGCAAAACTTAATACGAATCTAGTTGTAATTGGTCCAAATCCACCTTAGAGACCCGCCTAAGATCAACTTGAATCACCAAACTTCTAGATGAGTATGTCGACAATCTTCACTTGATAAATCTTCCTTCGTTCATCGGCCTTAGACCTCCAAGTCGACCTGCACTTGAACACCTAAGATCACAAGATTCACAAACAACTAATCAATCACGACCTAATTGTTTGCTAGGACTCTACAAGATTGAAGAACCCTAAGTTTGCTCAAACTAGAACAAAGAAGCCAAGGAAATCGATATGGGTATAAACCTCTCAACTTTATTGATTAACTTAACTTATGTTTACAAGATATAAAAGAGCCCTTATATAGGGGAGGGGTTGGCGCATAACCTACTCCAAACCCGAATCCTAATCCTATAAGGGGCGGCATAATTAAAAGGAAGGAACAAGAAAATAGCCTACTCCTTGTCCTACTAGGAAAAGTAAATAACATTACATAATTAAGCAAGGACTGGACTTAGTCAAACAAGGCCCAACCCAATGTCTTCTAAACTAAATAAATAACTAATCTAAGATAGAATAAAGGCCCATGAGGCCGAATTACACAATGCCAAAGTCTAATGCTCATCGATTTCAAGTAAGGTAAACACCTTGGAATCGATGGGAATATTCTTGGTGATGTCGACTTCAATGCCTTCCAAATGTTCTTCAATGGACTCTAAACCTCCAAGATGAAATCTTACAAAGCCCAATAAAGCTTCCTTGAACCTTTTAGCCCAAGCCCTAGTCATTGGACCTTGCGGAATGGCTAAAGGATCAAATGGCCGGTCTTGTCCGGATGGCCCTATCGATGGCCGATTGTGGCCGGTTGGTGCGCCAATCGATGGCCGGTTGTGGCCGGTTGCCCCATGCGATGTCGCATGCGATGGCCGGTCATGTGGCCAGTGTTGCGCGGCTTCTCCAAGCAATGGTCGGTCACAAGTGCCTCCAACTCCATGCTCCTCTAAGCTAGCATCGATGACAACTCCTTGATCTTCATTGGCTCCAATGTGTTCTTCTAAGCCATGATAAGCCATTGGCGCATCATCCCCTCTCCCTTGAAAAGGATTTGTCCTCAAATCTGCATCACTATCAAACAAGGATAAGTCTGAAACATTAAAAGTAGAACCTACATTGCCATATTCACTAGGAAGATCTAGCTTTTAGGCGTTGTTGTTGATCCTCTCCAAGACTTGGAATGGACCATCTCCACGAGGTAAGAGCTTAGACTTTCTCTTTTCAAGGAACCTCTCCTTCCTTAGATGCAACCAAACCCAATCCCCGGGTTCAAAGATGATTTCTTTGCGCCCTTTGTTTGCAATCTTCATGTAGTGTTGTGTCTTTTTCTCAATTTGAGCTCGAACCCTAGCATGAAGGTCCCTAACATAATAGGCCTTCCTTTGTCCATCCATGTCGACTTGCACACTCAAAGGTTTAACTCAACAAATCCAATGGGGTTAAAGGATTAAAGCCATACACAGTTTCAAAAGGTGAATGACCGGTTGTGCTATGTATGCTTCTATTATATGCAAATTCGACATGAGGTAGACAATCCTCCCAAGTTCTTAAGTTCTTTTTAATTAAAGCCCTAAGAAAAGTAGACAAAGTCCTATTTACTACTTCCGTTTGACCATCGAATTGAGGATGACAAGTAGTAGAAAATAACAACTTAGTTCCTAACTTAGCCCATAAAGTTCTCCAAAAGTGACTTAAGAACTTAGCATCTCTATCACTTACAATCGTCCTAGGCATTCCATGTAGTCTAACAATTTCTTTAAAGAACAAATTAGCTACATTAATGGCATCATCTGTTTTAGTACATGCAATAAAGTGAGCCATCTTAGAAAACCTATCAACAACCACAAAGATAGAATCTTTACCTCTCCTAGAACGAGGTAAACCTAACACAAAGTCCATGCTAATATGAGTCCATGGTTCATGAGGAATAGGCAAGGGAGTATACAATGCATACGGTTTAGAAGTAGATTTAGCTTGCAAACAAACAATGCAACTAGCAACATACTTTCCTACATCATGTCGCATCTTAGGCCAAAAGAAGTGTTCATGCAATATATCATATGTTCTATCAACTCCAAAGTGACCCATTAAACCCCCTTCATGCGATTCCCTCAAGAGCAATATGCGCAAAGAACAAGAAGGCACACACAATCTAGATTCTTTAAACATAAATCCATCATGCTTATAATACTTTCCAAAACCAGAATTTTCACATGCTTTAAATATTTCACTAAAGTAAACATCACTAGCATATAATTCCTTAATATACTCAAAACCAAGAAACTTAGAATCAAGCATGGAAAGTAAGACATACCTTCTTGATAAAGCATCGGCTACCACATTCTCCTTACCTTGTTTGTATCGCACAACATAAGGAAAGCTCTCTATGAACTCGCTCCACTTAGCATGCCTCTTGTTTAGCTTTTGTTGGCCTCTTAAATACTTTAAGCTCTCATGATCCGTATGAATCACGAATTCCTTAGGCCAAAGGTAGTGTTGCCAAGTTTGCAACGCCCTCACAAGAGCATACAACTCTTTGTCATAGGTTGCGTAGTTCAATGCAGCCCCATTCAATTTCTCACTAAAGTATGCGACGGGCTTCCCACCTTGCATTAAAACAGCTCCAATTCCAACCCCTGATGCATCACATTCAATCTCAAAAGTATTGTTAAAGTTAGGTAAAACAAGCAAAGGAGCATTAGTTAGTTTTTCCTTCAACGTCTGAAATACTTTTTGTTGTTCATCTCCCCACTTAAATGGTGCATTCTTCTTCATAACACTTGTAATGGGGGCGGCTAAGGTGCTAAAGTCCTTAACAAACCTCCTATAGAATCTGGCTAGTCCATGAAAAGATCTCACTTGTCCAACGTTGGTGGGTGTTGGCCATTCTTTGATTGCCTTGATCTTTTCCTCATCAACCTCTATACCTTACGATGAAACCACAAAACCAAGAAAAACAAGCTTGTTTGTGCAAAAGGTGCACTTCTTAAGGTTAGCATATAATTTCTCAACCCTAACACACATCTTAGATGCCTAACATGCTCATCTAGGTTTCGGCTATACACAAGAATATCATCAAAATAAACAACAACAAACTTGCCAATAAAAGCTCTTAAAACATGATTCATTAATCGCATGAATGTACTAGGTGCATTAGTCAATCCAAAAGGCATAACTAACCATTCATACAACCCTAATTTAGTTTTAAAGGCAGTTTTCCATTCATCACCCTCTTTCATGCGAATTTGATGATAGCCACTCTTAAGATCAATCTTATAAAATAAGCAAGCACCATGCAATTCATCAAGCATATCATCTAATCTAGGAATAGGGTGATGATACTTTACCGTGATGTTGTTTATTACCCTACAATCTACACAAATTCTCCAAGTTCCATCTTTCTTAGGGACAAGCAACACAGGAACGGCACATGGAGAAAGGCTCTCACGCACAAACCCTTTTTGAAGTAGCTCTCCAACTTGTTTCTCCAATTCCTTTGTTTCTTCAGGATTTGTCCTATAAGCTGGCTTATTTGGAATTTGCGCCCCGGGGATGAAGTCAATTTGATGTTCAATTCCCCTAATTGGTGGTAATCCACTAGGAATCTTCTCAGGAAACACATCTACATAATCACTCAAAAGAGAAACAATGTTGCTTGGAAGCTTGCTTTCCAAGTGGTTAGTGCTCACAAGTGTATATTTAAGCAATAGCAAGATCAAAACAGAATTATCATTCAAAGCTTCTTTAATCTCACTCTTAGTAGCTTACACTCCTTATTAACCTTCTTAGAACTAACATGCTTAACTATATCGCAATTCTTATCTAAATTAGCATGATTAGTCTTTTCTTTAGCCCTAAATTTCGAATCTAGCTTAGCAAAGTCCTCTTTCAATTTCAATTGATCTTTTAAAGCTTCTTGAGGTGATAACGGAATAAAAGTAAAGGGCTTCTTACCACACATGAGAGTATATTGGTTCGTCTCACTATCATGTTGAACCTTGTTGTCATATTGCCATGGTCGTCCAAGTAGCACATGGCATGCTTGCATGGGTAAGATATCGCACAATACATCTCCTTTGTACCTGCCCAAACAAAGAGAAACTAAAACTTGTTTGTTAACCCTAATTTCCTCCTTATCGTTGATCCAACCCAAGCTATAAGGTTTAGGGTATTTTGTAGTGGGTAATTGCATCTCCTTCACCAAATAAACACTAGCTATGTTTGTACAACTCCCACCATCAATAATCACACTACTAGGCCTCCCATTCGCATACATCCTAGTATGAAACAAGTTCTCCCTTTGATTGTTCACATCATCTTTCACATAAGCACTCAAAGTTCTCCTAGCAACTAAACTTCTAAGTGCAAAACCGTCACCATCATCACTATCATCATGCGCATCTCCTTCATCATCTCCATCACCACTAGATCCTAGAGTAATCTCTTCATCTTCACTTTCGATTTCTCCTTGGTCATTCATGAACAACACTTTCTTGTTCACACAATCTTTAGCATTGTGTCCAAAGCCTTGACACTTGAAACACTTGACATGATTCTTTGAAGATGAACTTGATGAAGATTTAGAATCGGTTTTAGGGGTAGTACTCTTTTGCGCTAACTCCTTCTCTTTAGTCGACTTATCATCCTTCTTGATTGGAGTTTTCCATGAGCTTGATGATGATGATGTAAAACTCTTCTTATTCCTCTTTACTTGGCTTTCGGCCTTCAAAGCATGTTGAAGCAATTCCTCAACATCATAGTGTTGTTGCATCTCCACAATATCATGAATTTCTCTATTCAATCCCGCCATGAATCTAGCTATAGTAGCTTGTGGAGCTTCATCAATTTCGGCCCTTGACATCAACAACATCATCTCGGAGTAGTATTCATCAACACTCCTAGTTCCTTGCTTCAAGGATTGCATCTCTTAGTAGAGACCATTAGTGTAAAAGCTTGGAACAAACCTCTTCCTCATATAACTCTTTAGACCTAACCAAGTATTAATCGGCCTTTCCAAGTTTCTTCTTCTTGTTTGCACCAATTGATTCCACCAATTTAAAGCATTCTCCGTGAATTCAAGAGTAGCAATTTGCACCTTCTTTGGCTCGGCATGAGGATAGTAATCAAAATACATATCCAATTTTGACTCCCACACCAAGTAATCGGATGGAGACCCTCACCCATTGAATTTAGGGATTTTGTACTTGATGTTGTCCTTAGACTCTTCTCTTTCAATTCCTCTCCTAGGCCGCATGTTTTCATTGTGAGCTTGTCCACCAAGTTCTTGTTGCCTTAGTCTCTCCATGGGATCGATTCTAGCAATTTGCCTCGGTGGTGGAGGATGATCCTCTTCATTGTTGCGTGCGACATTAGCTCTTTGAGGTGGTTGAGCTTGTTGATTTTGGCCATCTCTTACTTGTTGGACTTCATTGGTCAAGGTATCGAATTTAGTATCCATATTGTCCAATCGTTGAATTAAAGTTTGCAACATAGCAGCCACGCTTGGTTGCTCTTGTTCTCCTTTTATACCTACAAAAAGAACAAAGATTAGTAGTAAAAATTCTCACAAGTGTGTGTGTGCTTATACCTTTGACTTGTGCTCTCGTGTTTGTACTCAAATCCTATGGATTGGCGGTCCACTACTCTCTTAATGATCTCACAAGATTTGCCTTTTACTAGCTTCAATAGGTCTAATAAGAGCAACTCCTAGAGCACTCCTTTCTTCTCGTGACCTACTTGAGGAACAAACAATTAGTAGCAAAGTTATTTTTGAATCAAAAGAAAGTGATCTTAAACCAAACCAAACCACTTAATGCAGGCTCCTTATGTCGAATTCCTTCTCCAAAGTTGCTGCACAAAACTCAATTCAAGCACAAATCACAATATCAAATCGATTAGCATAAACCCTAGTACCACTTGTCTCCTATTTTGTACCACTTGAATCCAATAAGGTTTGTAGCCTGAAATTGTTCAAATCAAATCACAATTAACAGCAAAAGCAATCCAAGGATCTCAATTACACAATCAATTAGAGTTATTGCAACTAAATTAGATCAATTGCATAAGAAAACCCTAATCCCCAAATTTCCAAACTAAGAACCCTAGTTCCTGAAAAAGATTGATAACAGCACAGATTTTTTTTTATTTTTTTCAATATTTTTCCCAGAAAGATCACACCAAAATAAGGCTAAAGCTCAAATTTCACAGTTTTCTGAGTTCAAACGAATCCAGAACAAAAAATCACAAGTTTCTGGTCGAAAAATGTTTTTATTTATTTTTTATTTTTTTAATATTTTTCGATATAACTACAAGTTCTAAGGGACTCAAATATGAAATTTCAAATCAAAAAGATGTAAGCTGAATTGCCTATGAATTTTCAAAGTTGCTGATTTTTTTGAATTCTCAAGAAGGGTGGTGCGATAAGTGTGTGGGTAAAATCGATGTGATGAATGATGAGTAAAAAGATAGATTTACCGATTGAAGATGATAAACCTAAGCTCTGATTACCAATCGATACGAATCTAGTTGTAATTGGTCTAAATCCACCTTAGAGACCCGTCTAAGATCAACTTGAATCACCAAACTTCTAGATGAGTATGTTGACAATCTTCACTTGATAAATCTTCCTTCGTTCGTCGGCCTTAGATCTCCAAGTTGACCTGCACTTGAACACCTAAGATCACAAGATTCACAAACAACTATGCAATCACAACCTAATTGTTTGCTAGGACTCTACAAGATTGAAGAACCCTAAGTTTGCTCAAACTAGAACAAAGAAGCCAAGGAAATCGATATGGGTATAAACCTCTCAACTTTATTGATTAACTTAACTTATGTTTATAAGAGATAAAAGAGCCCTTATATAGGGGAGGGTTTGGCGCATAACCTACTCCAAAACTGAATCCTAATCCTATAAGGGGCGGCATAATTAAAAGGAAGGAACAAGGAAATAGCCTACTCCTTGTCCTACTAGGAAAAGTAAATAACATTACATAATTAAGCAAGGATTGGACTTAGTCAAACAAGGCCCAACCCAATGTCTTCTAAACTAAATAAATAACTAATCTAAGATAGAATAAAGGCCCATGAGGCCGAATTACACAATGCCAAAGTCTAATGCTCATTGATTTCAAGTAAGGTAAACACCTTGGAATCGATGGGAATATTCTTGGTGATGTCGACTTCAATGCCTTCCAAATGTTCTTCAATGGACTCTAAACCTCCAACATGAGATCTTACAAAGCCCAATAAAGCTTCCTTGAACCTTTTAGCCCGAGCCCTAGTTATTGGACCTTGCGGAATGGCTAAAGGATCAAATGGCCGGTCTTGTCCGGATGGCCCTATCGATGGCCGGTTGTGGCCGGTTGGTGCGCCAATCGATGGCCGGTTGTGGCCGGTTGCCCCATGCGATGTCGCATGCGATGGCCGGTCATGTGGCCGGTGTTGCGCGGCTTCTCCAAGCAATGGTCGGTCACAAGTGCCTCCAACTCCATGCTCCTCCAAGCTAGCATCGATGACATCTCCTTGATCTTCATTGGCTCCAATGTGTTCTTCTAAGTGTCGCAACGTCCGGGTCCGGGGTCTCCGAACCCTACCGTTTAACGACTTAAAAGATACTAAAAAACTAAGGGGAGTCGCCACTAATCTTTTTTAACTTAGGTGTGATTAGGCACCTATCAGATTATTAAGCCTAATGTTAACCTAAGCTTGGCGAAGGTAGCACTAAACCTAATAAACGGTCTTCTAACCAGAGTCCTAAAGGTTCGGGAGTCGGGTACGCGTGGGGAAGGATTAGCACCCCCCACGACGCCGGTCAAAAGACGGCACTGATTAGTCCGGACTTAATCGTGGGTTTTCATATTTGATTGTTTTCTATTTTTAATATTCATGCCATTTGACTAAATTACCAACTTAACAGATTCTTCTTTTTATTAATTGCCATATTTATTAATTATCATCTTCTTACTGATTAGCACTTTTAATTATTTTTGCTGCTTTTATCATTTTTACTCTTTTCTTATTCTTTTTACCAATTATTCTTTTCTTACTCTCTTTTATTTATTACCACTTTTTACTCTCCTTTTTTCCTTATACTGACTACCATTTTACTCTTTGAATTACTGATCACCCTTTTACTCTTTACTGATTACTATTTGACTTTTACTAATTATCACTTTGCTCTTACTGGCTACTGTTTTACTCTTACTGATTATCTTTTACTGATTCTTTACGGATTTTACTCTTTATTGATCACCTTCTTACTTTTTACTGATTACTATTTGACGTTTACTAATTATCACTTTGCTCTTACTGGCTACTGTTTTACTCTTACTGATTATCTTTTACTGATTCTTTACGGATTTTACTCTTTATTGATCACCTTCTTACTTTTTACTGATTGCCATTTTACTATTTTACTGATTACTATTTTCTGCTCCTTTTTTACTGATACTTTCTACTGATTGCCTTTAGCTTTTTACTGATTACCTTTTACTTCTTACTGATTAACTATTCACTTTTACTGACTACTATTTTACTCTTGTTGATTACCATTTACCCTTTCAGATACCTTTTTACTTTTTACTGATTGCATGTTATCCTTCTGCTCTCCTACTTTGAATCTCAATTACCACTTTAATTATCAATCTCTTCTTAATTTACTTATTAGTCCCTTTTACTTCCTTTCTTCATTACTGATTACTAATTTTACTCCCTTTTTTTATCATCAATTTACTGATTAACCACTCAACTCTTAATTACTAATCACTTTAATCCTTCATTATCAATTTACTGATTACTATCTTTTTACTTAATTACCAATTTTCTGATTACTATTATCTGGACTCTTAATTATCAATTTACTGACTACTATCTTTTTACCTGATTACTGATTTACTGATTATCATTACCTTGACTCTGATTAATCTCTTTTTACTTAATTACCGGTTTACTGATTACTATTACCTTGACTCTGGTTAATCTCTTTTCACTTAATTACTGATTTACTGATTACTACTACCTTGACTCTGATTAATCTCTTTTTACTTAATTACCGATTTACTGATTACTATTACCTTAACTCTGATTAATCTCTTTTTACTTAATTACTGATTTACTGATTACTATTACTTTAAGTCTGATTAATCCCTTTTTACTTAATTACCGATTTACTGATTACTGTTACTTTAACTCTGATTAATCCCTTTTTACTTAATTACCGATTTACTGATTACTGTTACTTTAACTCTGATTAATCCCTTTTTACTTGATTACCGATTTACTGATTACTGTTACTTTAACTCTGATTAATCCCTTTTTACTTAATTACTGATTGCCCCCTTTCACTACTTTACTGTTTGAATGCGTGGATGCATATAATGCATGAGATTCTTTTTAAACTTAATTACCCATCAATTATACGAGGAACACCTTCGGCCGCCTCCCAATAAATGGTAAAAGACCTCCGGAAATTTCCAAGCCTCCGGGAGAAGTCAAGCAAACTCAGACACGCATGAATGAGCCGCCCTCCTTTCCCTTCACGGGAGTCATTTTAATTCAGTCTTAAGATCATGGCAGCGACAATACAGTCTCAAAATTTAAATATGCATGCACATGCAACTAATACTAAATTCTAAGCCTTAATTTTATTTGAACTTAGACCGGATTAAGATAGCTAGACTTCTAAACCCCAAATACTGTCCAAGCACAAGGCTCAAATATAATAGAAAACCAAACATGTCAACATACTCAATCATATGGAATAGGTTTCGCTTAAACAAATATGGAGACCCAAAAATAACAAAAACAAAGACCAAATAAATGAACATAATGATTAAATCCACAAAGTTAAAAGGTTTAAACTTGATTAACACATACTTAAGTTTTAAATTTCACTTAGTCTTATCTTACTTTAATCTATCCTTCCAAATATTTTTCTTTCAAAAACTAATCAATTTATTTACTAATGGTCTAAAAAGTTTAAACTTCTAATTCAAAGGTGACATTTTATTTAAAAAATTCAATCTTTGACTCAAAGGTTAAACCTTTATTTACTAATTATTCTAAAAATTCAATCTTTTACTCAAAGATGACATTTTTCTTTACCAATTACTTTAAAATTCAATCTTTTGTTCAAAGGTTAAATCTTTATTTACTAATTACTCTAAAAATTCAATCTTTTACTCAAAGATGACATTTTTGTTTACCAATTTACTTAAAAATTCAATATTTTATTCAAAGGTTAAATCTTTATTTACTAATTACTCTAAAAATTCAACCTTTTACACAAAGATGATATTTTTATTTACCAATTTACTTAAAAATTCAATCTTTTATTCAAAGGTTAAATCTTTTAGCCAAAGGTTACATCTTTTAGCCAAATATCCTATTTTCATCATCTTATAATCAAAAAGACCTAACTTTTAAAGAAAATTTGTTTTTTATTGTAAAATTATTTCTGCAAAGGGCTAAATTGAACCAATCCTATAAGCAGAGGGATTTGAACGAATCAAACAACACATCCAAGGATTTATTTGAACGCTCACACAATATTTAGTCTTTAAGCGAATAGAAACATAAATACTCAGATTTAATTGAATAAAGAGCAAGTTTAATAGGGTTTAGAAAGTTACCTATATATATATTCTGAGAAGAGAATCACCGCCTAACCTCCTCCTTCTTCATCCGTCTCTTCGACACACCCAAACCCTAACCCCTTTTATGTGCAGTGCCTCTTTCTCCAGTTAGCAACGACGGCGCCGCCCTACTCCACCGTCGATCGACTCACTAAATATAACCCAAAAAAACTTCCTTTCCTCTAAAATCGACACCCCGAATTTAAACCAGTAACTACCTTGAAACTCACCCAAACCGAAAAGGATGGTGATCTATGACCCTGAACTCTTAAAGACGCAAAGAAGGAAGAGAGAAAAGAGGATAAAAGCAAGTTTTCTTGGAAGAAAGGTTCGAAAAAAGGAAGCAAGCAGAGGACTTTTGACTCCCTTCACGGCTTAGAAGGAGATCTTCAAAGCTAGGTGAGTCTTCTCCACTAAATCTTTCCTCTGTTGCCTCTTTTTGATTTTTCGAAAAAAAAAGAACAGAATAAAGGAGAACAAGAACCCTAATTCTGCCCTCTAAACCCTAATTGCTTCCTCTCTTTTTTTCCCGAAAAAACCTCCTCCTGTATGGAGGAAAAGGGAGGTATATAAACCTCTGAAATTTCAATTTTAGCCGTCCATCCTCTCCCCATCCAACGGCCTCTGAAATTTTACTTTTCCTTTCCCCTATTTTTCATCTGTATTTTTTTCCTTTTTACAGTGTTTACTATCTTGACTTTATGCACAGGTGTTATTAGGTTTTGTTTTTTCTGTTTGCAGGTACTTGGTGAAGAGCTGGCGAATGAGACAAGATGATGCTCTTTTGGGGACCAACCAGAACCCGCCACGTCAGCGAAAGCCTCTTGGCGCTGACCTTTTGACCAACACACCTCCTGCTATGGTATGCTTCCTATCTTCCTTTTAAAAAAAAACACTGGAATCTTTTATTGCCTATATACATGGTGCACTGTTCTTGTTCTATATTTTGAAAGAACTTTGAGTTTGTGCTTGAATTAAATTTAAGGGTAAATTGAATGCAGTGTGTATTGGTGTACTAATCCTTATGGGATTGAGGCTATGACTAAATGTTGCTTAACGTGCATGCCCTGTTTTTGCTGAACTGGTATTCTGTGGACCTTAATCTTGTTGTTGTTGAACATTTTAACTTAACTAAATTGTTTGCTTGCTTGGTGGCCTACTGTTGCCAAATTCTTGCTTGTCAATGGATACTTACTGTGTGCATGTATGCTACGGCTAAAATGCAATGTGTTCGCTTTTGATCCTGCCATATTGACTAGTTACCCTTAATGATTGATGCAATTTACAATGTCATATATGCACCCTAATCCTAATAATGATGCAATATTAAGATGCTGGCATGCAGGTGGTTTGAGAGAGGTGGAAAGTGCATGTAATGTATATATATATGCTGCAGTGCTAGTTTTTAAGTTAATGCAACGATGAAAAGAATAATGCTACTGCACATGATGCTTTTGTGTTTTCTTTCTATTTTGTAATGGCTACTGATGTGTTCATTCCTATTCCTGCACGGCTTTCATCGATACTTCGAGGCTGAGACTCAATCTCATACCTTGTAATCGGTGTTGCCAACAATAACCCCTTTTTGTGCTTACCCTTGCGTGCACCAATCAATGGTATATGCGCTGGTGCACTATGGGGAACATTTTTACTTCATGCAGGTTATCTCGACTTCCTAGCATTTGAGAAGGAAATAGCTTCGAGCAAGAACAAGAATTTGTGTTGTTCCTTGTAACTCATGGGAAAGTGAGTTTATTATTTGTGTAAAAAGGAACTGTAATATTTGTTTATGGAAAAAGAAGAATCTATTACATGTGTAAAAAGGATTGTAATACTTGTTTATAGAAAAAGAAGAATCTATTACATGTGTAAAAAAGAATTGCAATATAAGCCCCCCTCCCCTCCCCCCCATTAATAAAAAAAAGATCCAAAGCAATAAAGGTCCATATATAGAATTAGAATCAAAGCCCAAATAGTAAGTCCAATGCCAAGTTATACAATTATTACTAAAATACTTAAGCTATATAATTGAAATGTAGCGATACTAAATGACTAAATGCAGTAAGCCATGAAATGCAAAGAGTGCACAAAAATGCAAACACAACTTGTGCATGTCTAACTTATTGCTGAATTGAGAGCTAAATTGAGAGTTAATTAATCAAAGAACTAAATTGAACCTAAACTGCACAATTAAAATGTAATGATGTTAAATTACTAAATGAAACTAAGACATGAAATATGCAAAAGCACACACTGTAGTTTTTTTGAAATTTCCAAATGCACCCTAAACGATTATAATGAATTAGCTGTTCTAAATCGAAGGTGAACTTAAAAATGACTAAAATGCCCCTGAGTGTAAAAAATGACCAAAATGCCCCTGGGTGCGAAAATGACCAAAATACCATTGGGTGACCCTAATGCCGAATAAGGAATAAATTAATTTAAATTAAAGGATACAGGACCAAAACGGGTGTCTACACTAAGCCATGATAAGCCATTGGCGCATCAAAACTTATGGGATCGAATCTGTGATCATTTGAAGCTTGAAACCTATGATCATTTGAAGGCTGATATAGAACTAACTTAATACATTTTGGAGGTGTCAATTTGATTGCCATGAAAGATGGCTAAATCTACTGTGAAAACTTGAACTTGTAAATCATCTGTCAATAATTAGCTTTTACCCTCTGTTTTTATAGATTAAATGACATCTTTAGCATATATTTTTTGTTTTAGAATAGGGTTGCAGAAAATTAGTTATTTGTGTAGGGCATAAACCTTCAAAATTTTTCATATGCATAGTAATGGGATATTTCCATGAATCTGATTCGTGAGAGTATGTGAAGCACCTTATTCTTTTCTCATTGGTTGAGCTTATCTCTCTCTTTAATTACTTATTGTTTCATTAACCTTATCACTAAAGCTTTCCTGAAATTTCTATAATTGCTCTGTTTTGGTCCAAAGAAAAATTGATTTTCATCTTTTATTTCATAACCCAAAGCCCAGCCTCGAATCAAATTATGCCATTGGCTATTAATCTAATGTCCTGAACTATAAAAAAGTTCAAAGAGAATACATGGTTATAAAAGACAACCATTTATGAAAACAAAAGTCGTATTGTCATTACATTAAAAGTCTAAATTCTCCAAAATATGTCAAACACTAAATCTGAGATGAGTTATTCTTTAGAATTTTTGTTTCTCAATTCAATCCTAACAGAATAGACCCCAAAGGGCAATACACCAAACCAAAACATGCCTAGAAACAAATTTGTTCGCTATTATTCAAGAGCTAAGTGCTACATTTCAACATGAACACAACCATATTCTCATTCGCTTCCCTACAACACAACTAACATGATTCAACTTTCTATAATAATAGAGTCAAAGCCAAGATTCGCCATTTCTTGAAGCCAAAACAACATAGCTCATTTTTCTTAATATCAACCGGTCCACATTTCAATTAAATTAAAAAAAAAACATGCATCAGTAAATTAGGGGACCCTTTTTATTACATTCAGCAATGTTTAGGAGTCTTACATAGTGAAATTTAGATAACGAAGAGGCATTCTCCTTTCCGAGGGACTCAACTTGACCCAATAAGTCCTTTCACAGTTGAGTTACATCACATAGAATAGAGGCCTTGCCATTATTCTATAGCTTTGGATCTACACAAAAACATTTTTGAAGTTGATATAACTGGAGTAAACTATAACCAAATGCCACTAAAATGAGAATTACAAAAGCAATGAAACAAAGTTCTAGTAATCTTAAAGAAGGATGAGCTTCAATTGCAAATTGATAGGAAACATAAATCAAGTTACCAAGAGCATTTCCTAGGTCAAATAAGAGTTCATTAAACTACTTGTGCTTAAGTTTCTCTCCCTCTTAGCCTTATTAATTATTTTAGGAATATTTCCTAGGTCTTAGTAGCACAAGACCTGCATAAAGACAATTATGATACAAACAAAACTTGTTTATTTTTTCAATAATTCAGAGTCTCAATATGCACATCCATTACAGGCAGAACTAGATGCTTTTGACAAATGCTTATATTGATATGTCGGGGGAATAAGATAAACTAACAAAATATTGAAAATCCAACATCATTCCAAATCTTCCAAATCAAATAGTTGTTACGTATAAACTTTGCAAAATAAGGCAGTCTTAGCAAAACTTCTTGATTTTTCAACAATTCAGAGTCTCAATATGCATACCTACTTTCTATTACTTCCATCCCCTAAGAGATTTACTAAAAGCCTCAATCAACTTTTTCTGTGGATCCAGGAAACTCCCTTGGTTGTGTCCTTTTCTTTCTTTTCTCACGTGTTAGATTACAACTTTGTCCATTTTTCTTCATGTTCCTTCTTTTCCTTTGGTGCCTATTCTTGTAATTTCTCAAATTCCTTACTACGGTTTCTAATGTTAAAGCGCAATTAAAGTCGTTTCCTTTTCAAAAACACGCATCTTCTCTCAAAATCAAATCTCAGACGGCTCCTCTTCTCTTTTCATCTCAATGGTCTTCCTGTCTCTCCCCTCCTTCCCTATCCCTTCCCTATTCCTTTCTATTTGTTTATTGAGGTTGGAAGCTTCCCTTTCAACTCCATCTGGCCTTACCGTCGATTCCCTTTTGGTTGTGTTGTTAAGCTTTCTTGACTGCATCGGTTGCTTCCGAAGAAAAAGGCCAGTTTAGAAATTGTCCTGTTTTGGCCACTGATCAAACCTCAAAGGCAGGTGGGAAGAGAAGAGAAAACGCTAGTTAACTTTGCGTAATCGCTGAGGTTCTTCTGAGTTATGGCAGCGACTCTTCCATCAACGGAATGGCACACGGTAAAGATTCTGACGAAGCCTCCATTTCATCAGTGATGGCTTCCCTTATTAATCCAATTATTTAATGGCCAACGATGGTTTTGAGCAAATCGTATTCGAAGGTAAAAAGACTATGGCATTCCGAATGATTAATTGGTGTAACTCAGGGATTTTGCTCTCTCTCTTTTCTTTTCCTTTTGGTTCGCTGTGTTCTTTCCTTGCTTTGTTTGCGAATCACCTTTCGGTTCCTCATTCCAGTCCCAGTGATTATTCAGGTTATCAATTTAATTATTTTTCTCTTTATTTTAGGAGTAGTGGTAGCCCCTTCTCCATGTTTGCTAATTCTTTTTTTCCTTCAATACTGTATTTTTTTTTATTCAGGGGATTAAGTAGAGAGATGGAAGACGCCATGGCCATTATATCGGCGTTCATGCCCTGCAATTGGAGGCTGTATGGCTTTCTCCGGTTCTCAGTTATCAAAATTATGTTTACTACTCCTTCTTATCAATATAAGACATGCAATTTTGTTGATGTATGAAGCATCCTTTTTCAATAAGTAGATTCCAACAGGTTGATAAGTTGTAGAAGTTTTCTTTAAATTGGTAAAATTACTCAACTTTGTAGTCTTTTAGCTTAGAAATTTTTCTTCCTTTCGTCAATTGATAGAATAATGTAATTGGGATTTTGGGGGTCTATTGATACTTGATAGCTCCTTGATTTGATGACTTTTGGGATTGAGTTTGATACTTTTTTTAATGATTTCGTCTTCCATTGTTGCTAGTCATGAAATTGCCTTTTCCCACGTATTCCATTGCTTTTTGTAGTATTGTAGTTTAGTTTTTGTTATTGCATTGAGGAAATTTTAACTTTCCTAGTGTGTATTTTTCAGGCTAAGGAGCTTAAGTACCAGAGTTTATCGACTGCCTATGATCTGCTAGAGAAATTCTGTGAATTCATCATCCTTTAGCTTCCCTTCTCAGTTTTTTTTTCATATCTTCTTATTATTAGAATTTTTATAAAGGTTTGATGACTTGATGACTTTTGGGATTGAATTTGATACTTTTTTAATGATTTCGTCTTCCATTGTTGCTAGTCTTGAAATTGCCTTTTCCCACGTATTCCATTGCTTTTTGCAGTACTGTAGTTTAGTTTTTGTTATTGCATTGAGGAAATTTTAACTTTCCCACTGTGTATTTTTCAGGCTAAGGAGCTTAAGTACCAGAGTTTATCGACTGCCTATGATCAGCTAGAGAAATTCTGTGAATTCATCATCCTTTAGCTTCCCTTCTCAGTTTTTTTTTTCATATCTTCCATGTTGTATAATGGTGTCTTGATTTGCTTTCTTCCTTATCGTTTCTTGATTATCATGGGTTAGGGTCTCCCTTCTTCCTCTCTAAGACAATTTTATAACAGTAGTGGTCCTTGGAATTATTAGGAGTGTTGTAAGCTTTTGGTGATAATTAAAGTTCTAATCAACTTGTTTGTATTAATGTTATGAATTAGGATATGCTAAGTTTCATAGTACCAACAACATTGCTTCGATCATAATGCACAACGAGTCAGTAAAATGCTTACATATAGTGCTTGGTATCATATCATTATACTGCCTCTGCAACTTTCTCATATCACTACGACAACTCCTTTTTTTCCTTGTAATGATGAAAGAGGAAATAGCTAGCCTAAGAGAAATGTCGAAGATAGACACCGACAAGGCGACAACAGTTGTCAGATCGCCTTTAAAAAAACTAATCAGGCTAAAAAGTGTCGGAGCTATTCTAAAGGAGCCTGGAAATTAGTTTTGTGAGTATAGATTGCCTTATTTGATTATCATTCAGCAGAAGGAAAAAGTGTCTCAAACTTCACAATGTCTAAGGTTAGTCCTTTCCCAAAATATCTCCTCCATATTTCTATTTTATTTTATTTCTATCAATTTATGCTTCTGCTTCTTCTTTTAGCTTTTGATTTTTACTCACTGCCTGTATGTAGATCAGATTTCAGCTTTGCATCTCTTTTTGTTAGAATTTTTGTATGAATTTTTTATTATAAAGAAATTTATAAGCCCCTAGATTGTTAGCAGTTTTCTGAAGTTATGGTTTGCCTGATAGAAGTTCTGAACTTTTGTACGTCATCTTGATTCTCTCTTCATTTGCCTGCGATTCTGATTTATATGAGATTTGAAGTTGTTTTAAGGTAATTTTATATACATTGACATAAAAAGAGACATGAAATGTAAACTTAACTGTTCTAATTTTGCTCTGTTGTTTCTAAAATGGAAATTTAATTAGTTGTTCAAAGCACCTGAACTAAGCAATGGGTTAGGCCTAGAGGACTTGGGGCTTTGGGTAATTAGGAAAATGTTGGGATTATGGTTGTAATACCAAGCTTCAGTTGAATTATTAAAATATGCCAAGTGGGGACTACATCGAAGAGAAGTAGAACTTGTGGGGGGCTATTAAGCAAATAAACCATGTTTTGAAATATAAAAGTCTTGGCCCACTACTTCTTTACTTTCAGCGACACCATTCTTCTTCCTCATCTTCTCCACCGAATGCATCATCTCCCTCTCTTCACAATTAAATTCCAATTTTTGACCAAATGCAACATGCATTGAGAGAAGGAGATTCCCCACTTAAAACTCAACAAATCCATGGCTTTCATTTTGGCTTCCAATAGTTCTTTTGAAGTATTTCAAGAAGGTGAGGATAATTTCTTTGAAGTGATTTTGGGAAGTTTATGTTATTTTGAGTAGAATTGTAACATTGTTATGTTTTGGGGAGGTTTTTCGAAGTAAGTTTTGTTGATGGAAAATTCGGTTGGAGCAAGGAATGCAAAATGAAGCTTTGAAATTGATTTGGGTAAGTTGGTATCCTTGCATTGAAGTGATTATTGAGATATTGATGAATTTTGGTGTTAATTTGATGAGTTAAATGTTATAAATTATTGAGTTTGCAATTTAGAATTATTTGAAAGTAGTGTGGAGTGATTTGGGAAGAGATTTGTCAAGAAATAAGTTAAATAAACATTTTTTTGGACTGCCGGAATCTGGAAAATTCCATATTCCGATGGGTTTGCCGGCTGCCGGAAGAAGAAGAAGAAAAAAAAGAAAAAAAAGAAACACCCAGCGCCCAGGCCTGGCGCACGGGCCAGCGCATGGCCCAACGCCCAAGCTTGGGCCCCAAGCTCAATCAGGAAAAAAATGAAAATAATATGGACCTAAGCCCAATTGAAATAAAAGGAAAGGGAAAAGGGGGGGGGGGGAGAAAAGGGAAAAGGAAATAAAGGAAATAAAAGAGAAATTTTGAAATAAAAATTGGAATTTAATAAATTGATAAGTGAAGTTACAATTTTACCTTTGGATGGGTAAATTACTAAATCGCCCTCAAAATGCTAAATTACAAAATTACCATTAGAAGAGAAATTTAACAAATTCGACGACATTGGTAGTGTTAATACGTCCGAATAATTCTTGTACTACTCCGTAATGTTCATAGGAACATAAATTCCCGTTTTATCCTTGAGTGGGTAAATTACATTATTACCCCTAATTAGTAAACATGTACTAATCTATTCCGTTGAACTAGGATTTCGAATCTGATGACTAGGGTCAACAATTATAACACATAAGGAATGTCACCGTACTTTGAGAAAGTAAAATTACCGAAATACCCTTGATAGCAAATTTACAATTTTGCCCCTAAGAGCGCGATACATGTAATTAAACTTTATGATGGCGTATTCAGAATTCGAAAGCTACCATAGTGACCCATTTGTGTAAAAATTACTATGTTACCCTCAATCTGTAAATATTACCATTATGCTCCTTAGTCATCAAATTTACGAAATTACCCTTAGGGGTGGAATTGTGAGAAGTCGACTATGTTGTTCACATCAATGAATTCATACGTACGTTGTGAAACCAAAAATAGTTCAAATGACCATTTTACCCTCAAACGTGTAAAATTACGTATTTGCCCCTGATCAAGAAAATTACAGTTTTGCCCCTAAAGGCTAGAATTGATCAATTGAGCCCTAAAAAGTGTATATGAATCTAAAACTCGTAGTAAAACCCTGAAAGATATAATTAGACAAGTTAAAATCCTCGATGTTAGGACGTGGGTCTTGGGTTATGTGTTCTTGTGATCTTAATCCATTTTATTTGATTGTTTGGGTATTTTGGTTTATTACTTTGGTTTGTGACTTTGATTATGAAATTGGTTTTAACGATTTTCTTATGTTGGATGTGCTTCTCAATCAAACGGCTAAGCTACTGATCGAGACATCGGTTAGACTCACAGTGGATTGACTTTGGGGGTGTACGAGTCCCCTGAACTGTGAGCGGGCTACCCTCAACGGAGAACCCGTTGAGGAACTGTTTTATTAATATGTTTTATAAATGGTTTTAATAAATTATTTTTGGTGCATGAATGACTCTTGGTTTTGATTACGATACGGATAGAAAGCATACAGGGACTCGTGGACTGGACGCAGCCCAAGGAGTACGTATGGCTGATTTGGTGGTTGACTAGCTAGTAGTTAGACTTGATTGGCGGACCATGATTTGAGTTTGGATCCACATGGTTCGTCGCTCCAGGCTCGACACGCCATATTTATATATATACCGGTTCGGCGTGTGCATGGGGGAGCTAAACTGGGTGTACTGCGGCCACCACACAGTGCCAGACACAAGCCAACGTCAAGGGAACGAGCTTGTTGTTGGAAAAATAAGAAAAATGACATTTTTACCGATTATTTGATGAGGATGATGATAATAAAAATTGCCCCTAACGGTTTCGGAGGTTGACTTGGGCCAAGGTCACTTCGGATATGTTTTGATGGCAGCCCTGGTTTTAAACCGAGAACTGGATTTATATACGTGGTTTTGTATTACTGATCGGTTTTATTTAAATTGCTTTTATGAACTGTTTTGGTTGTGAGTGCACCCCACCCTCTTCTGGTTATCTTTTGAGGGTGGCTCACTCATGGGGTACATTCATGTACTCACCCTTCAATTCTTTGTTGTGATTTCAGGGTAGTTAGGATCAATGTTTCCCTTAATGGACGAGTCGGTGGCGTAGGTTGTACTCCCTGCTGATAGAGGTACTTCTCACTACATTATGGGTCCCACTAGCAGTTGTTTTTGGTCATTGTTATCTACCGCTCCTCGTTTTCAAATTACATCTCTACTGTTGTTTTCTCAATTGGAATAAGATTTTTTATTTTCAATGGTATACCGTTTTTACTTTTGTGTTTGATTTTGACAATTCTGCTATTACTCTGATTTGGAAATATCAGTATTTTAGTCTTATACTCGGTTCTTGTTTTCACTGTTTTTGTTTTGGTATCGATGCTTCTTGGAACCTTAAAGTGTGTGACAAGTCGGCACGTGTTTCGAGGTAACACGACGGTTGTCCATACTCGACTTCCGGGTCGGGGCGTGACAATGGTTAACTTTCTTAGCTTTACATCTTTATATATATGATCGGTCGTTGATCAAATCACAAGATAAATTCCCCACAAACCAATAACAAATAGAATAACTACTTACCTAGGGCAAGTAGGGGTCGAATCCACAGGGAAGGTACGAACCAAAGTTAAATCTTACAAAAGAAATTCTAACCTTGAAAAGATATTTTTGGATTTTTGTAATTGAAATTGAAAACAAATAAATAATTAACTAGTAAACAATTAAAAGAAAATCAAGTGATAAAAGCATACTTCTTCTCCTTTAGGTAACTACATTGATCAAGTGAATCATGGATCATAGACACTAAACATAAATTTGGCTTAGATTGCAATCAATTAAGAATCATAAATTACTCCAAATCGGTATATAGCCTAAGACGTAGACATCAACTTTCATTGAAACAAAGTAATCCTCTTAACATCTTAAACAACTCCATTTGAATAATTGGTATAGGAACAGACATGATGCTAATTCCAACATGCTAAAAAGATTAACCCGTATCTCACTGACAATTAACCTCAAATGTTATAATCTATGGTTTCAGCCCTTCATATAACAAGCATTAGGTTTTATTAATCCACATGCATGATAAATCAATACCAAACTTGCCTACGTCAATTTCCATCTCGGCCTAAAGATTTCAACAAGGTTTGATATCCATTGAACCTAGGACTCCTAGAATTACAATTGTTACTTGGACCAATTTTAGCTTGACTCAAGCTACTTGAATCTAACTATAGCATTCATAAATCTCAAGATATGTTACGCACCAAATCAATCAAAGTATGAACACATAAAATGAAGCATAGAGATAAGAAACATATTCAAACGGAAAAAACTCAAATTATTAAGAACAAAAGTCTCACCAATAATTCATTGATCAAAAGTACCTAAGGAAAAGAAGTATAAAAGGTTTAGCTACTCATGGATTGCTTGCAATCCATGAGAGACTTACAATGCTTGAGCTCGGCGGCTGCCTCCTTTCCCAATCGCAAATAACAAGAGTTAGGGTTATGATATGTTGGTGTGTTATCTTCCCCCTAGGGTTTTAAACTTAAGGGGGTATTTATAGAGGGTGGCTTAGGGTTAATTTAGAGTTAAACAAACCCTAAGGACGTGCTGGGCTGCTCTCCAAGTCTTCAAGCTAGTCCAAATAAGAATTTGGGCTTAATTTGATCAATCCCGCATAAAAGGCCCAAGACAGTTTCTGTACGCTGACTTCAGGGGCATTTTCGTCCACGAATACGTTCGAACTAGGCTTCGACCAAAACACGAAAGTTGTAGATCTTGGAGTTAGCTTTCAACGGCTACTGATACGCCTCAAATGGAGCTCTGGATCAAAAGTTATGTCCAAAATACAGAAAGGTCACCAAATCTAGAAACAGGTGAAGAGGCTTCAAGGTGAAGACACGTATAGTGGCATGCTTGGCGCGCGCATGGCTGCATACCGACTCCCCCTGGGCACCCATGTAGATGGCTTGTGCGCCCATGGCGTTGCTCTCAGCCTCCATGTCGCCAGTGCCCATGTGTTTGCTGGTTGCATGTCTCGACTAGCGCTGGGCACCCATGTGCTATGCTTGGCGCCCCATATGGTTTGCCTCGCGACCCATGTACTCCAGTGTTATGACACATCTTGACATGTTTTCTTGCCTTGAAATTCAACTTTGCTCATTTGCTTCAAACTCTTGAAAATCAATCTTATGATGATAAAATTGACTCTTCAAGCTCTTCAATCATGAACATATTGGCTCCATTCTCCATCCAAAATATCCTTGGAAAATATTTGTGTAAATAATCATCCAAAAAGGCTCCAAAAAGATACAAAAATGGTGATTTTGCACTTTTCTTCACTGTAACACCTATAAACACAAATATACCAAATATAAGGCATAATCAAGCATAAAATACCCTAAATGCATAGGAAAATGACCATAAAAAGATGCATAATTTTGGTCCGATCATATTTCCCCCACACTTAAGCTTTGCTAGTCCCTAGCAAACTAAGGTTAATCCTAAGAAAACAAAAAAATGTTAGTCCTAAACTAAACAACATATTGATTCCACTTTCGTAGGTGTACGGTGGCACTTAGCATGTGACACAAGCCTTTAAACCTCTATACGTATATAGGAGGAGTTATAGTCTCCTGAGGGTTTACTTAACTAGAACGATACCCACAAACATTATGTAACATTAACTAGAGACATCAAACTTTAGAAAACAAAGTACTTCTAATAAATTAAGAATTTAATCTACATTTTCTAGTCAAATGCAATACAAGTTAGTAAGAATACAAAGACCATAAGATTCAAATCAACTATGCACAAAATCACTCCAATCAATAATGTAAGTTCTAAGATCAACATACCTTGGATAAATTTGACAAGGAAAACTTACCATAAGCTTGTATTTTCATCAATTTCCAAAGAGAAAGTAATATCATGGATATTATTCAAAAATTAAGATGGGTTTTAAAAGAAATAGCTCAAAAATTTCTAAACAATGTTACTAACCTTAGAAGTGTCCATGATTTGGGGCTACTAGCTCCCTTTATTTGAGGTTACTAACACTCATTTTTACAAGAGGGACAATATTTCCGCTTTCCATGCCTCTTATCCTCTTTCCAAGGGTTACTAACTCCTTTTGTTAAAGAAAAGAGTGACAACAATGGATTAATTAATATTTTTTTATTATTTTTTTAAAGCAAGAAAATATCTCTTCTCCTCTTAACATGAAAACACTTCTTTTTTAAAAGATTTAAGCTACCCTTTATACCCCCACATTTAGTCTTTGACATATCCATGACATACTTCTATAAATATACACAAGAATCAACACAAGTTCTAGAAGTAATGCACTTGTCAAACCATTTTTGGGTATGAAAAACCTTATTAGTTACACTTCTCAATCAAAGAATGAAATTATACATAAAAAAAATTTTGAAAAATATTTTCAATGTATTCAAACTAATTAATATTATAAAAGACTATACTCATGGAAATTAAATCAAAATTTAATAGAGATACAAAATAGTTTTTAATTTTCTTCAAAAATTTTGAATAATTTGTCTCTAATCAATAAGATAGAAAAGAAAATAGGATCTTGAAAATAGACTAATTCTTCCCCCCACACTTAAAAGACACATTGTCCTCAATGTGTGTTGTGCTAGTATTTTGACAAAAAATTTCAAAACATGTTGTTTTGGAAGCTTTTGGAAATGAAGTGCACAAGTAAGACTTGATCTAGAAAGTGTCGACACAATTTAATAAATCAAGCAAACTTACAACTAACAATAAATCACAATAAATGGGGTAATCCAATTAATTGAGCACATGCAAGAATTAATTCACCAAGAAAGTCGAAACTTAATCTAAGCAAATTATTCAAACATAGTATCAATCATAGCTGATCGGACCAAAATTATGCATCTTTTTATGGTCATTTTCCTATGCTTTTAGGGTATTTTATGCTTGATTATGCCTTATATTTGGTATATTTGTGTTTATAGGTGTTAAAGTGAAGAAAAGTGCAAAATCACCATTTTTGTACCTTTTTGGAGCCTTTTTGGATGATTATTTACATAAATATTTTCCAAGGACAATTTGGATGAAGAATGGAGCCAATATGTTCGTGATTGAAGAGCTTGAAGAGTCAATTTTATCATCATAAGATTGATTTTTAAGAGTTTGAAGCAAAGGAGCAAAGTTGAATTTCAAGGCAAGAAAACATGTCAAGATGTGTCAAAGCACTGGAGTACATGGGTCGCGAGGCAAACCACATGGGGCGCCAAGCATAGCACATGGGCGCCCAGCGCTAGTCGAGACATGCCACCAGCAAGCACATGGGCGCTGGCGACATGGGGGCTGAGAGCAACGCCCTGGGCGCACAGGCCATCCACATGGGCGCCCAGGGGGAGTCGGGGCCAGCACAAGCGCGCGCCACCCAGCCATCATGCCTGTCTTCACCTTGAAGCTTCTCTAATTGTTTCCAGATTTGGCGACCTTTGTGTATTTTGCCCATAACTTTTGATCCAGAGCTCCGTTTGAGGCGTATGAGTAGCCGTTGGAAAGTTAACTCCAAGATCTACAACTTTTGTGTTTTGGTCGAAGCCCAGTTTTGCCGTTTTCATGGACGAAAATGCCCCTGAATTCAGCGGACAGAAACTGTCATGGGCCTTTTATGCAGGATTGATCCAATTAAGCCCAAATTATTATTTGGACTAGCTTGAAGACTTGGAGAGTAGCCCAGCACGTCCTTAGGGTTTATTTAGCTCTAAATTAACCCTAAGCCACCCTTTATAAATACCCTCTTAAGTCTAAAACCCTAGCCAACCTTTGGGAGAGGAACCTAGCATATCATACATCTTTTCTCTAGGTTTTTGCGCCGTCAAGGAGAGGAGGAGGCAGCCGGCCTCCAAGTATTGTAAGTCTCTCATGGATTGCTTGCAATCCATGAGTAGCTAAACCTTTTATACTTCTTTTCCTTACGTACTTTTGATCAATGAATTATTGGTGAGACTTTTATTCATAATAATTTGAGCTTTTTCTGTTTAAATACGTTTCTTATCTCTATGCTTCATCTTATGTGTTCATACTTTGATTGGTTTGGTGTACAACATATCTTGAGATTTATGAATGCTATAGTTAGATTCAAGTAGCTTGAGTCAAGCTAAAGTTGGTCCAAGTAACAATTGAATGCTAGGAGTCTTAGGTTCAATGGGATATCAAACCTTGTCGAAATCTTTAGACCGAGATGGAAATTGACGTAGGCAAGTTTGGTATTGATTTATCATGCATGTGGAAAAGTAAATCTTAATGCTTGTCCTATGATTCTTCACAAGGTGAATGTTTGATTAGGAACAATAAAGATTAATCGTCAGCGAGATGCGGGTTAATTCTTCTTAGCATGTTGGAGGGTCGAGTATTTCTCTCCTATACCAATTATTTAAATGGAGTTGTTTAAGATATTAAGAGGATTACTTTGTTTCAATGAAAGTTGATGTCTACGTCTTAGGCTATATACCGATTTGGAGTGATTTATGATTCTTAATTGATTGCAATCTAAGCCAAATTTATGTTTAGTGTCTATGATCCATGATTCACTTGATCAAAGTAGTTGCCTAAAGGAGAAGAAGTATGTTTTTACTCATTGTTTTTACTAAACTCTCTATTTTAAATCTTTAGTTTAGATTTCTTTTAATTGTTTTCTAGTTTAATTAATCTATTTTGAAAAACCCAAAAATATCTTTTCTAGGTTAGATTTTCTTCTGTAAGATTTAACTTTGATTCATACCTTCCATGTGGATTCGACCCCTACTTGCCCTAGCTAAGTAGTTTTATTTATTTGTTAATTGGTTTGTGGGGAATTTATATTGTGAATTGATCAACGACCGGTCAATAGAATCCAAACACATAAGTCTTACATAAGATCCAAAACAAATGCAATGCAAGTACGAATACAAGTATGAATGCATGCAAATACAAGTACGAATACAAGTACGAATGCATGCAATGTCATGATAAAAATGCAAAACATAAAAGAGTTCATAACATATGACATCCTGAGGATAAGAATTAATGGCCTCTCCTTGATCTCCTTTGGCCTATGGAATCACGTATGGTGTCCTCCATTCGCTCCATGTAAACTCTCATTTCACTCCTATGTTGCCTCATCTCTCGAACCATAAGTTGTTGGAATTCTCTCATAGGAAGCTCTTGGAAATTTTCTTCATCAATTTCCAAGGATGGTTGTCTTGTCCCTTGTGATTATTCAAGTCCTTGTGCATAAGTCCTTCTTTGCACATTGTACCAATGTACCTCATTGGCAACAACTCTCCTCCTTAAACCCAAATCACTTAAACAATTCACACCAATGGCATTGTCTTCATTGTTGAAGCAATACTCACCATCGACTTCAACTCCTTCATTGACCAAAATCTTGCTAATCAACAATGGAAAAACGATTGCCTTATCTTCATGTGAAGAGTGAACTACTTCCCACATCCTTGAGAGTAACAACTTAGCCATTGGTATTCCATTACAAAGACCTAATCCATGGCAAAGCTTGTCTACAACATAGAAGTCTTCAATGCGAAGCTTATGCTTGTTACTTGTCGCAACGTCCGGGTCCGAGGTGTGCCGAACCCTACCGTTGAACGACTTAAAAAGGGAAACACTATTGAAATCTTATGGGAGTCGCCACTAATCTTTTTTTTGACCTAGGTGTGATTAGCCACCTATCAGATTATTAAGTCTAATACTAACCTAAGCTTGGCAAAGGCAAAACTAAACCTAATAAACGGTCTTCTAACCAGAGTCCTAAAGGTTCGGGAGTCGGGTACGCGTGGGGAAGGATTAGCACCCCCACGACGCCCGTCAAAAGACGGCACTGACTAGTTTAGAATTCACTGTGGGTTTCTATTATTGGTTGTCTCTATTCTTAAATATTTTCATGCCATTAAACTCTCTTATAAATCTTTGAAAGAAAATAAACAAGCAAAAATAGTTTTTGGATTTTGAAATATAGGAATGTTGGGAACTTTCCCGTTTCTTGTTTGTTCTCTTTCTGGGCTCCTCATGATGAGGATTTTCTTTAAAACTTACCGTTAAAACAACTCTATTTGAAAATTGATGTTTGAATGTTTTGAAAAGACTTAAATTGAACACTTTGAAAACTTGATGGGAACTTTCCCAATTCGAAAAGACCTAATTTGAATACTTTGAAATCTTGGAATGCAATTTTGTTTTGAATTTTTAATTTTTGAAAACCTTTTATTTAATTGTGAAAGACTCAATTTTCTTTTTTTTTATTTTTTTATCTTGGAAAACTAAAAGAGAACAATTCTCAAGCACAAACTCTTTTTTTAATTTTGAAGAAAATGGTTTTATTCTATTTTCATTTTCAACTTCTTTTTTTTTCAATTTTCTTTAACTATTATTTGAAAATTACTAAGTCTAAATCTAGATGCATGAATGCAAATGATGCATGAAATTCCAATTTAATTTTAGTTTAGCCATCAGTTATACGAGGAACACCTTTGGCCGCCTCCCAATAAATGGTAAACGACCTCCGGAAATTTCCAAGCCTCTAGGAGAAGGCGAGAAAATTCAGACACGCATGAATTAGCCGCCCGCCTTTCCCATCACAGGATCACTTGAATTTGAATCTCATGAGCATGGCAATAACAACATAAATATGGAATTTAAATATGAATGCAAGATGCTTAACTAATTTGACCCTTTCTTTCTTTTTTGATTTTTTTCAATTTCTTCTTCCTCTTCTTTTTTTGCTTTTTCTTCAAATCTTAACCTAAATATTAACTAATGCATGTATGGAATGATGAATGCAAGATCCGATTTTATTAGTTGATTAATAAAAAGAGGTTTACTTGAATTGGCTTTCACGAACCTAGCCCGGCCCTCCAGGGATATTCGTGAAAACCAATCAATCTCGGGGCGAAATCCAGAGAGGTCGTGCCATTGCACCTTTACCCGGGATTTGCCCGTCGTAGCTAAAAACATCCCTTTATTAATCGAAGCAGATAACGGTGGCATGAAATGCAAACAGTTATAATAAATGACAATTAAACATGATATGCATGTGATTGTAGTCTACTTTACTTATCTACTAAATTACTAAATTATTACAAATCCCAAATGAAAATAAACAAATTTAAAGTATGGGCCAACTGGACAATTCCGGGGATCTCTGCACACTAAAGAAAACATATTAGCAACATTCAGGGGCACAACACACAAAGCAACCACGTGCATCACAATAAAATTTAAAAAAAAAATCAAAGGTCAAATTAAACAAACCTGCCATGAGAAAATTAAATCCATTCCTTAATTAACTTAGACCTAAAAGAGACCAAAATTCTAACCAAAGACTTAATTTCTAAGTAAATGCTAATCCAAATCAATTCATCAATTCCATTTTAAGTCACTTCCAATTTAAAAAAGTCAAATCTTTTATTTCAAAGTTTATTTTCAAACCAAAATTAGCTCAAAAATGGCTTTTAAATTTTCATGCTAATTTTAGTCCAAAAATTTGAGCTTGAAATTAAAGTTTTGATTTTTTCCAATTAGAAGAGTCTCAAAATGGTATCAATAAATCGCCTTGAATTAACATGAACTTAAGAAGATTAAGCCCAATTTTAAGTTGATTGAATCATGGGAAATCTAAATTCACTACCGATTTTATTAATTTCAATCATTATAACACATAAAGATCACAACTTTGACATGAAATTAGCAACTTGAACCTAATAGGCATAAATCGTCACAAAAAATAATCCATTAAGACCTAGATGACAACCATGGACTTAACCCATTAAAGAATATTAACAAGATTTTCCCTTCTAATACTTAACTAGATGAACATTAAAACCTAGAATTTTTTTTTTTTATGAAGAAACGATTATCAAAGCTTAAGATTTTTAGATCTAGCCCACTTATTATCAATAAAAAGAATTAAGATCTTAAATTGATTATAACCACACAACAAGGTCAACAAAGCTTAACATAACCATGGAAACATATTAAGTCAGCACAAATAAGAATTTAAGTGACAAGAATATAAATGTTTATACCTGAAGCGGTACTGTTTTGATCTAGAGACCCTTTTAATCGAGTTTTCCTCCTCTTTTCCTCCTTTGTTTTTTTTTCTTCTTGCTGACTGCTTCTCTCTCTGTGAACCTCGAACCAGCACCTCCCTCTTTATTTCTCTTTGCTTGAATTCGTTCAAGATCCCACTTTTTTTGTCGAAATAACACCGGATTTGTGATCCTTGCCCTCGAAAGACCAAAAGCCCTCAAATAATTTCAAGGAACAAGGTTCAAATCGAACTTCAACAGTGATGAACAAAGCTCGGTTTTTTTGAGTTTCGAAAACATGGGAAAGCAAGTTTCAATCTTCAATAATATTCGAGCCCAGGATTCGCACGCTCAAGGCAAGTCTTTCCTTTTCATCGTTTTCCCTTACATCTTATTTGTTTCAGAAAGAATCGATTCAGAGTGAGTGTATGAAGAGAATAAGAGTGTTTTTTTTTCATGAAAGGGTGAGATTGGGTTCATGATCGAAGAAAGAGAGTAAGAGTTCAGAGGGCCGTAGTCTGGTGAATGAGAGGGAGTGAAGGTAAGAGATGAGGGAAGGAAGAGAGAAAGAGTCGGTTAGAGAGAATGGTTTATGGGTAAGAAAGTGAGGCTCCTAGAAAATGTGAGAGAGAGTGATTGAGAGAGAGGGAGTGAGAGGTTTCTCCAGAGATTGTCCAGATAGAGTGAGTGAAGGGAGAAGATGAATCAGAGAGAGGTTGTGAAGAGAGGAAATTCATCAGTATTCAATGAAAGGGAGAGGATTTGTTGTGTCTCGAATGAGGAGAGAAAGAGACCAAATCAAGAGGTGAGGGAGAGGTTCCTCCTCCTCTTTTTTTTTAGAGAGAGGGAGGTGTAAGAGTCGATCCCGTGTATCCTTTTTTTTTCCAGCTCATTTTTCTTCTCCCTTCTTATCATCCCCCATCCTGTTTTCTTTTCCTTTTTCCTTTTCTTCCACTAACTAATTTTGTCTCTTTGTGGCAGGTGAATAGGATAAGGGACGAGCTGGCCATACAGACCTGTTAAAAAGATTCCTCCATCAGGTATATTATTGTTGGGCACCCAATCTTTTCATTTGCATTTGCTGTGTATTTGCCCACGTATGCTTCCATCATGCCATAGTCTATTGTAACTAAAAGTCTCTTAAATTAATGGTCTTGTGCAAACATGTAATCTTGATGGTTTGAAGCATTGAACGGCACTGCGTGCATCCACACTATATTGTAGCTGAGTGACCAGCTTTTTGGCTTGATGTTACTATGCGGGTGAAAGTGTCTAAATGAGATGCTCGATTGCTATGAATTGGTTTGACATGTGCACTGGCCATTGCTTGAATTCCTCTTGCCAATTTGCCAAAACAAATGCTTGCTTACGTGCTGTTTGAGTCATTTTTTGCAGTCAACTTTGAAAAATCATATCTTTTCCATCTTAACTCCAAATTACGTGTTTTTGCAAGCTATGGAAAGCTTGGAGAGTGCTCTTCAACTTTCATGCAGACCACTTTGTCAACCGAAGTCATCTTGAAGGTCAATTTTGAGTTTTCTTTCAGCTTCGAATCCTGTCCAAAATTTTTACAGTTTTTGGAGCCTGGATTGCGGGGCCCACATCTCCCTCGTCCCAGCTCCGAATCCTGCCATTCTTGTGCTCAAATTGAAGCCCCGAGAGTCCTCTACAACTTTCGTTTACAAAGTTTTCCCGTTCGAGCCCTCTAAGGTAATTGAATTTGCGCTTTTCCGAGACTGCGCTATTGACAACTTGTTTGGGCTGTTTGCTTTGCCTCTAACTTGCATTTTTGCTTTGTTTTTTAGGAAAACTTATGTAATCCACTTTGGATGGTGCAACAACAATATTGGAGAAGGAAGAAAGAAAACACCAATTTGCAAATCAAATGCCCAAAACGAAAATCAAATGCCTTGTATTTTCATTTTCCAATGTAGCAAAAGCATATGTAAATGTTTAAATATAAAACAATATGTATGTAACTAAGGAAGTAGTAATGCAAAGTGTTATGCTATATTACCTCAAATTCAAATTCTAATATGCCCTTTAACTATGCTTTATTAACCAAAATAACCAAAAGTGCAATTTCATTTCTTTTGTGTTTTTCTCTTCCCATCAATGTTATTACTAAAACTATGCGGGTCCTACTTATGGCATGCCTAACTAATTGCTAAATTGAGGGTGATTTAATCAATGAATTAAATTGAGTTTAGACTATATGATTAAAATGCAGCAAAGCTAAATTACCAAATGAAGATGCAACAATGCCAAAAGTACACATTAAGATTTTTTATTTTTTCAATGCAATCTAGATAACTAAGATGAATTAGCTAATTTAAATTAAAAGTGAACTTAAAATGACCAAAATACCCCTAAATGCAAAAATGACCAAAATGCCCTTGAACGTGAAAATGACCAAAATGCCCCTATGTGACCCTAATAGCTAATTAAGAAATTGATTGAAGGATGTAAGACGAAAACAGGTGTCTACAGTTGCCCCTCTTTGCGTGCTTTCTAACTATCGGGATGTGTGCAAAAGAGTAGTTTGTATACCTTCTGAGAGTTGGGAAGCACGCAAAGACGTAGACACCCGTCTTATTGAGAAACTTTAAGAACCTTGAAAAAATGAGTAATAAGTAACACACAAGTCTATCCCTTGGTTTCATGTATTTAACTCTTACCTCTCTACTCCCTTGGTTATCCATACTAAGAGGAATATCAAACCTCCTTAACGCACTATCCCTTTTCCATGTGCTCTCGGTGGCGGTCCTTTGCTCTCCATTACCATAAGTAAGATAGAACATACTACCCTCATTGTTCAAATCAAGTAAACGGAATAGATATTCCTCATCAACTATAATGTACTTACCTTTAACCATTGTGTTGATGGTGTAGGAATAACCATCACGCTCCTTGTCCATGTTGGCATAAAATTGTTTCACCAAATTGGGATAGTAGTTTCCATCTACTTGAAGAAGTGATCCCCAACCTCTATTGACAAATAATGAACTAACTCCAAGTTCTTGATCAATGTTAGTTGGAAGCACTTTTTCTATAATGAAAGAGTTGTGATACCTTGCTTCATACCACTCTTGACATTCACTATCAACAAATATGGGTGGCGGCACACTAAGGTAAGGTTGTATGGCGGTTTCCTCCTCAATTGGTGCGGCTTGAGATGTTGATGCTCTTGCTCTCACTCTTCTTGACATTTTCTCGAACACTTGGTGGGCACTAAGTTACCTTCTAGGGTTTCTTGAAAAATCTTTCTTTAAGATCCAATGTAGCACTCCCCAATGCTCTAAAATGCTTCAATCAACTTCCAAACTATCTCTTATCTCCTTTCTAGTCACTCCAAACAAGAATCCAAGAAAACAACCACTTTCCCAAAACTTGATAATTTGAAAAATTGATGGATTTGATGGAAAAAGTGTTGAATAATCAAATGGGTAAGTGTTTAAGGTGATAAAAAGATGAAAGAAATGATTTGCAAGTGATGAAGTAGTGAAATTTTAAAATTAAAGTGAGTGAATATGTGAATGTAGGCAAAAGAAAAGAAAAATTGAGTGGGTTTTGCATGAAGATGGGTGTTGATGGGTTTAAAGTGGGTGTTGGGTGGTATTTATAGTGTTTGAGATGGGTGATGGGTTGTAGGTGAGTTGGAAGGCTCGGCATGGCATGGGTGCATGATGCTGTTCGCGCATAGCCCAGGGCACATGGGTGCCCAAGCCAACCAGCTGGGTGCACAGGCAAAGCGCCTGGGCGCCACCCTGAGTCGGCCTCCAACGCTGGCACTTGCGGCTGGGCGCTGGGGCTTTCCAGTTGGGTGCCCAGGCTTGCGGCATGGGGCCCCAGCTGGGATCGGGCTTGGTCCCTTTGCTTCCAAATTTCAATTTTTGCTACCAAACTCAATTCCAACTTCAACTCAATTACCATTCAAAAATCTTACCATATTCCAAATTCTTCAATCCAAAAACACTTGATTTTCACCAAAAATTCCACTTGATGACCATCAAAAGATTGACCTTATGTTCTTATCACTTAAGAGTCTATATGTATGAGATGCATGAGATAATTGTACAATGATAATATGCATGGAAAACATTCAATTCAAGAAATTAATTGATATGCATCAATCATCAATCAAACATAGGAAATTAAATGAGATTAGAGTTCAAGAAAGCTTCTCTATTTTTGCAAAGTGTAAGCTCCAATTGCTCTTCATGTGTGCTTCCTTTCCTTGTCTCCATTGCTTGATCGATTCCCTTGAGCTAAAAATGCAAAATGACCTATAACTAAGAAAAAGAAAATTCAAAGAAAAGATAGATGTTAGTGTATTGGGTTGCCTCCCAATTAGCGCCTTCATTTAATGTCTTTGGCTAGACATCCTCGTGGACTATTCTCCTTTGGTGAAGGAACGTTGAGTGTGCTCCTTCAAAAGTTCCACGGTGATGTTGAGAGTGTCACTCATGGCTTTGAAAATTTCAACTATAGCTCCATCAATCTTGAGTAACTTTTCTCGAGCTTCCTTCAATTCCTTGTTGATTTCTTCACGCATGTTGTTGGAAATTTTGCCTCTTTCTCCAAGCTTCTCTTTGTTTTTCTTCTTGATCCAACTTGGAGGTGCAATTGCTTGAGTCAAAGCTTCCAATGCTTTATATGCGTCTTCCACAAATCTATCGAACAAGAGTATGTTGTTGATGCTATCCACAAGAAGTTGATCATCGACTTCTAATCCTTGATAGAAGCACTCGATCAAAACTTGTTGTGAAATACCATGTTGAGGGCAATCGGCACAAAGTGTCTTGAATCTCTCCCAAGCTAGGTGGAAATTCTCATCTTTGCGTTGTCGAAAAGTTGTAATCCTTTGCCTCCCCTTTGAAAGTTGCTCACTTGTCATCGTTGAAGATGTTGTACCTAACTCTTTCTTTACCCACTTTTCCACTACACAAACAAAATCATTAGTTTTCAAAGATAAATTTGATGAAAGTTTGGGATGAATTACATCACCATCAAACTCCATTGTCAATGAGCCATCAAAAACATCGATTTTGGTGTGAGAAGTCCTTAGGAAAGGCCTTCCTAACAAAAGACGGGCATTGATCCTTTGTAATTTTCTCCTTCCTATTTCCATAACAAAAATGTCAATAGGAAAAATTAAATGTTGCACTTTAATCAAAATGTTCTCTAGCACACCTTTGGGATGTACCAAAGATCCATCGGCCAATTGAAGAACAACATCAGTATATTTTAAAGGACCAACTTTTAAAGTTTTGATAGAAAGATAAGGCATAACACTTAAAGATGCTCCTAAGTCAAGCAT
>AWWV01007987.1:0-70023 GCA_001974805.1 Corchorus capsularis
CAACTATTATTATAGTTGAAGGTTGGTCTATTTTGCTATTTCAATTCAGCCTCTGATGGATAATCTGGAGGCTCAGACCTATGAAACGTTTGAGAAAGACTCAGTGAAATATATACAGGTAAATACGGTTTTGTTCCTAAAATTCTGTTTGATATATACTTGTGGGTGGGAATCATCTTATAGCATTGAGTGGGGTGGCAGTTATTCGTTATTATTATTTAGTATTTGCAATCTGATTAGATGTCTGCTTATGTTTTACTAGTATCAAAGGGCAATCTGTAAAGCCTTATTGGACAGGGTCCCTGATGCAGATATATCGGCAGTAACCACTGTAAGCTACCTGTTTATGAAAAACCATAACTTTATGATTTCTTTGTTCTAAACCACTTTCTGTTAACTTGTTTACCATTGGGTTTTCTGGGTTGCACGAAATTTTTCATTCTTGATATTAGTATTTACTTGTGCAAGGTACTGATGGTTGTTGGAGCAGGACGAGGACCTCTTGTGAGGGCATCACTACAGGCATATTTCCGCTTCTTTTGAAGAATGGATGTATTGAAATCCCCAATTTCCTTATATTCTAATGTGCTTTTATTCTGTTTATTGGTTTGATAGGCAGCTGAGGAAACTGGACGCAAGCTTAAAGTTTATGCTGTGGAAAAAAATCCAAATGCTGTGGTCACACTTCATGTGAGTTGCACATTCTAGTTGTTATCTTTCAAGTTGTGATACTCTTTAGTTGCTAAGATAATGCGCTCAATTTGCTAAGAGAATGTTCTGCATTGCCTGTAGAAGCTGATTTAGTAAGAGTTGTTTTTCACTATTCACCAAGTAACTTCTTCTTTTAATTCTTGTTCATGGGACTTAGTATAGGACAGTACCTTGTAAATTAGAGAAAAGCATTTATGATAAGGCTGTTGAACTGTAGAGGTAACTTAAATATATGATCAATTTCAGAATGTACATAATCGTTTTCCTACTTATGTGATTTGGTTGAATCCCGTGCAATAAAATCTAGAGACCTTGATTAATTACATTTTTGGTCTTTATGTGCTATAGCCGAGGATTGCAGGATATATTATTGGTAGAATGACATGGGTGTAAGATCGGGGATAATTTTTGAGGAAATTTCAAGTACTAAAAGAACATCAGGGATAATTTTTGTACCTGTAGGCGTTTCAAGTGGATGTGCTTTGTTTGTTTGCAAGATCTTTTGCTTGAGATGTGTAGCTTGTTAATTACACATGTAGTGTTAGTTGTTTAACTGCATAAGCTAATGCTACTTAATTATATGTAGGAGTAATTAACAATGTATTTAATTTGCAGTGTTAAAGCAACAATTGAGAGGTACAAGAAGACTACTTCAGATACTTCTAATGCTGGCTCAGTTGATGAAGCTAATACTTTGAAGCAACTCTTTTCATGAAGCAAGCAAGTTCTATCTCAATTTGATAGGAAAGAAGACTGGAAGTTTCATCCAAGTTTAATTTTTTTTTGTCCTTTTTAGTCATAATTGAATGGATCATACAATTGTTAGGTAGATCTAATTTACTATTAAAGTAATAAATTAAAAATTTTTATATTATATCTGTTTTTTGAAACACCGCTATATTTAATTTGCGATTTTTTTTTTCTACAACACTTTAATATAGCGGCGTCTAGACGCCGCTATATATAGTATTAAAAAAAACTTAGTCCTTTCGGAAAAATTGTATGACGGCGTCTAAACGCCTGTATGTGACGGCGTTTAGACGCCGTTATAAGGATAGCGGCGTTTTTATCTCAAACGCCGCTAAATAACGGCATTTTTTATAACGGCACCTCTAGTGGCGTCATTTCGGACGCCGTTATTTGTAAAAAAAAACGCCGCTATTTTACTGTTTTTCTGTAGTGTTGGCACCGTGTGTATTAGTTTGGTTGATAGGAGAACTATGAGTTCCTATGTGAAAGGGGATGTTCAAAGGGAGAATTTGTTTCATACTAGGATGTATGCGAATGGAAAGCCTATTAGTGTGATTATAGATGGAGAGAGTTGTAAAAACATAGCTAGTGTTTATTTGGTGAAGGAGATGCAATTACCCACTACAAAACACCCTAAACCCTATACCTTAGGTTGGATCAACGATAAGGATGAAATTAGGGTTAACAAACAAGTTTTAGTTTCTCTTTTTTTGGGCAGGTACAAAGGGGATGTTTTGTGCAATATTTTGCCCATGCAAGCATGCCATGTACTACTTGGTCGACCATGGCAATATGACAACAAGGTTCAACATGATGGTGAGACGAACAAGTATACTCTCATGTGTGGTAAGAAGCCCTTTACTTTTATTCATTTATCACCTTAAGAAGCTTTAAAAGATCAATTAAAATTGAAAGAGGATTTTGCTAGGTTAGATTCGGAATTTAGGGCAAAAAAAAGACTAATCATGCTAATTTAGATGTGAATTGCGATTTGGTTGACAAGCATGCTAGTTCTAAGAAAGTTAATAAGGAGTGTATGTTAGCTACTTAGAGTGAGATTAAAGAAGCTTTGAATGATAATTCTGTTTTGATCTTGCTTTTGCTTAAATATATACTTGTGAGCACTAACCACTTGGAAAGCGAGCTTCCAAGCAACATTTTTTTCTCTTTTGAGTGATTGAGTAGATGTGTTTCCTGAGGAGATTCCTAGTGGTTTACCACAAATTAGGGGGATTGAACAACAAATTGACTTCATCCCTGGGGCGCAAATACCTAATAAGCCAGCTTATAGGACGAATCCTGAAGAAACAAAGGAATTGGAGAAGCAAGTTGCTGAGCTACTTCAAAAGGGTTTTGTGCGTGAAAGCCTTTCTCCATGTGTAGTTCATGTTTTTCTTGTTCCTAAAAAGGATGGAACTTGGAGAATGTGTGTTGATTATAGGGCAATAAACAACATAACGGTAAAGTATCGTCACCCTATCCCTAGATTAGATGATATGCTTGATGAATTGCATGGTGCTTGCTTATTTTCTAAGATTGATCTTAAGAGTGTGATTCGGCAAGGGCTTATCATGGCTTAGAACAGCACAATGGAGCCATTGGAGATCATGTCTTGGATAAACATGGAGATGTCTTGGAGATTCAAGAAGATGCCACAGATGATCCCGGATTGAACACAAGCTTGGCGGAGCAAGGAGTTGAGGACCGGCCACCATCGCATGGAGCAACCGGCCATGACCGGCCAACTCATGGAGCATCGCATGGAGCAACGCATGGGGCAATCGGCCACAACCGGCCATTCGACCCTTTAGCTATTCCGTAAGGTCCATTGACTAGGGCTCGGGCTAAAAGGTTCAAGGAAGCTTTATTGGGCTTTGTTAGATCTCATCTTGGAGGTTTAGAGTCCATTGAAGATCAATTGGAGAGCATTGAAGTCGACATCACCAAGAATATTCCCATCGATTCCAAGGTGTTCCCCTTACTTGAAATCGATGAGCATTAGGCTTTAGCATTGTGTAATTCGGCCTCATGGGCCTTTATTCTATCTTAGATTAGCTATTTATTTAGTTTAGAAGACATTAGGTTGGGCCTTGTTTGACTAAGTCCAATCCTTGCTTAATTATGTAATGTTATTTAGTTTTCCTAATAGGACAAGGAGTAGGCTATTTCCTTGTTCCTTCCTTTATGTTTATGCCGCCCTTATGGCTCTAGGATTAGGGAGAGGTGCGTCCCCCACCACTATATAAAGGGACCATCCCCCTCTTGTAAACATATGTTGAGTTGATTAATGAAGTTGAGGATTATTTTCCCAAATTGATTATCTTAGCTTCATTGTTCTAGTTTGAGCAAACTTAGGGTTCTTCAATCTTGTAGAGTCCTAGCAAGCAATTAGGTTGTGATTGCTTATTGTTTGTGAATCTTGTGATCTTAAGAGTTCAATTGCAGGTCTAATTGAGAGCTTAAGTCCGACGAAAAAGGAGGAATAACCTTGTAAAGGTCATCGACATACACATCTAGAAGTTGAAGAACTTCAAGTCGACTTTGGTAGATATTCAAAGGGTAGATTTGAATCTAATACAACTAGATTCGTATCAATTGGTAATCAGAGCATAGGTTGTCATCTTCAATTGGTAAATCTATCCTTCTTTTCATCATTCATCAAGTTTTCATCCATCAAAATTCACCCACACTCTTATCGCACCACCTTCTTGGAAAAATTCAAAAATTCAGAAACTTTGAAAATTCATTGCCGATTCATCTTAAATCTTTTTGCTTTGAAATTTTAGATTTGAGTCCCTTATAACTAGTAGTTATATCGAAAAAATATCAAAAAATAGAAAAAAAAAAAATTTCGACCAGAAATTTATGAAATTTATTCCTGATTCGTTTTAGCTCGAAAAGCTTTCAAATTTGAGATCTAGACTTCTTTTAGTGTGATCTTTCTGGGAAAAATACTCAAAAAAAATTAAAAAAAATCTTTGCAGTTATCGATTTTTTTTTCAGAAACTAGGATTTTAGTTTGAGAAATTTGGGGATTAGGGTTTTCTTGTGCAATTGATCTACTTAGTTGCAATTAGCCCTAATTGATTGTGTGATTGAGATTCTTGGGTTGCTTTTGCAATGAATTTATATCTAATTTGAAAAATTTCAGGTGACAAACCCTATTGGATTCAAGTGGTACGAAATAGAAGATAAGTGGTACTAGGGTTTTGCTAATCAATTGAATTGTTTGATTTGTGCTTGGTTGAGTTTTTGTGCAGCAAGTTTGGAGAAGGATTTCGACAACAAGGAGCCTGCATAAGTGGTTTGGTTTGGTTTAAGATCACTTTCCTTTGATTCACAAAAATTTTGCTACTAATTGTTTGTTCCTCAAGTAGGTCACGAGAAGAAAAGAGTGCTCTAGGAGTTGCTCTTATTAGTTCTATTGGAAGCTAGAAAAAGGCATAATCTTGTGAGATCATCAAGAGAGTAGTGGACTGCCAATCCATAGGATTTGAGTACAAACACGAGAGCACAAGTCAAAGGTATAAGAACACATACACTTGTGAGGATTTTTACTACTAATCTTTGTTCTTTTTGTAGGTACAATGGGAGATAGGCAAGAAGAGCAAAATCAAGAATTAAATACGAATACCATGTTGCAACAAATCATGCAACAACTTGGTACTATGAGGACGAGATCGGAGGCATTGGAAATTCGAAATCCACAAGTTTAACAAGGAGCTAATGCCGCAATCAACAATGAGAAAATTTAACTTCCACCGCCGAGGCAAGTTGCTAGGTTGGATCCCATGGAGAGACTAAGGAGACAAGAACTTGGAGGGCAAGCTCACAATGAGAACATGCGGCCTAGGAGGGAAGTTGAAAGGGAAGAGCCTAAAGACAACATCAAGTACAAGATCCCTAAATTCAATGGGAGAGGGTCTCCATCCGATTGTTTGGAGTGGGAGTCGAAATTGGATATGTACTTCGATTACTATCCTCATGCCGAGCCAAAGAAGGTGCAAATTGCTACTCTTGAATTCACGGAGAATGCTTTGAATTGGTGGAATCAACTAGTGCAAGCAAGAAGAATAAATTTGGAAAGACCTATTGATACATGGTTGTCGTTAAAGAGCTTTATGAGGAAGAGGTTTGTTCCAAGCTTTTACACTAATGGTCTCTACCAAGAGTTGCAATCTTTGAGGCAAGGAACTAGGAGTGTTGATGAATACTACTCCGAGATGATGTTGTTAATGTCTATGGCCGAGGTTGATGAAGCTCCACAAGCTACTATAGCTAGGTTTATGGCGGGGTTGAAAAGAGAAATTCATGATATTGTGGAGATGCAACAACACTATGATGTTGAGGAGTTACTTCAACATACTTTAAAGGCCGAAAGTCAAGTAAAGAGGAATAAGAAGAGCTTTACATCATCATCAAGATCATGGAAAACTCCAATCAAAAAAAATAAGAAATCATCCAACAAGGAGAAGGAGTTGGCGCAAAAGGGAGTTACCCCTAAAACCGATTCTAAGTCTTCATCGAGTTCATCTTCTAAGAATCATGTTAAGTGTTTCAAGTGTCAAGGCTTTGGACACTATGCTAAAGGTTGTGTTAACAAGAAAGTGTTGTTCATGAATGAACAAGGAGAAATCGAAAGTGAAGATGAAAAGTTTACTCTAGGATCTAGTGGTGATGGAGATGATGAAGGAGATGCGCATGATGATAGTGAAGATGGTGTCAGTTTTGCATTTAAGAGTTTGGTTGCTAGGAGGACCTTGAGTGCTTATGTAAAGGACGCTATGAACAATCAAAGAGAGAACTTGTTTCATACTAGAATGTATGCGAATGGGAAGCCTAGTAGTGTGATTATTGATGGTGGGAGTTGTACAAACATAGCTAGTGTATATTTGGTGAAGGAGATGCAATTACCCACTACAAAACACCCTAAACCCTATAGCTTAGGTTGGATCAATGATAAGGAGGAAATTAGGGTTAACAAACAAGTTTTAGTTTCTCTTTGTTTGGGCAGGTACAAAGGAGATGTATTGTGCGATATCTTACCCATGCAAGCATGCCATGTACTACTTGGTCGACCATGGCAATATGACAACAAAGTCCAACATGATGGTGAGACGAACCAATATACTCTCATGTGTGGTAAGAAGCACTTTACTTTTATTCCGTTGTCACCTCAAGAGGCTTTAAAGGATCAATTAAAATTGAAAGAGGAATTTACTAAGACGAAATCCGATTATAGGGCTAAGGAAAAGACTAAACATGCTAATTTAGATGTGAATTGCGATTTAGTTGAAAAGCATGCTAGTTCTAAGAAAGTTAATAAGGAGTATATGTTAGCTACTAAGAGTGAGATTAAAAAAGCTTTGCATGAAAATTCTGTTTTGATCTTACTTTTGCTTAAAAGTACACTTGTTGCTACTAACGACCTTGAAAGAGAGCTTCCAAGCAACATTGTTTCTCTTTTGAGTGATTATGTGGATGTGTTTCCTGAGGAGATTCCTAGTGGTTTACCACCAATTAGGGGGATTGAACTTCAAATTGACTTCATCCCTGGGGCGCAAATACCAAATAAGGCAGCTTATAGGACAAATCTTGAAGAAACAAAGGAATTGGAGAAGCAAGTTGGTGAGCTACTTCAAAAGGGTTTTGTGCGTGAAAGCCTTTCTCCATGTGCAGTTCCTGTTTTGCTTGTTCCCAAGAAGGATGGGACTTGGAGAATGTGTGTTGATTGTAGGGCAATAAAAAACATAACGGTAAAGTATCGTCACCCGATTCCTAGATTAGATGATATGCTAGATGAATTGCATGGTGCTTGTTTATTTTCTAAGATTGATCTTAAGAGTTGCTATCATCAAATTCGCATGAAAGAGGGTGATGAATGGAAAACTGCCTTTAAAACTAAATTAGGGTTGTATGAATGGTTAGTTATGCCTTTTGGATTGACTATTGCGCCTAGTACATTCATGCGATTAATGAATCATGTTTTAAGAGCTTTTATTGGCAAGTTTGTTGTTGTTTATTTTGATGATATACTTGTGTATAGCCGAAACCTAGATGAGCATGTTAGGCATCTAAGATGTGTGTTAGATGTACTTAGGATTGAGAAATTGTATGCTAACCTTAAGAAGTGCACCTTTTGCACAAACAAGCTTTTTTTTCTTGGTTTTGTGGTGTCATCGCAAGGTATAGAGGTTGATGAGGAAAAGATCAAGGCAATCAAAGATTGGCCAACCCCTACCAACGTTGGTTAAGTGAGATCTTTTCATGGACAAGTCGGATTCTATAGGAGGTTTGTTAAGGACTTTAGCACCTTAGCCGCCCCTATTACAAATGTAATGAAGAAGAATGCACCATTCAAGTGGGGAAACGAACAACAAGAAGCATTTGAGACCTTGAAGGAAAAACTAACTAATGCTCCTTTGCTTGTTTTACCTAACTTTAACAATACTTTTGAGATTGAATGTGATGCATCAGGGGTTGGAATTGGAGCTGTTTTGATGCAAGGTGGGAAGCCCGTCGCACACTTTAGTGAGAAATTGAATGGGACTGCATTGAATTATCCAACCTATGACAAAGAGTTGTATGCTCTTGTGAGGGCGTTGCAAACTTGGCAACACTACCTATGGCCTAAGGAATTTGTGATTCATACTGATCATGAGAGCTTAAAATATTTAAGAAAGGCTTTCACGTACAAATCCTTCTCCAAGTAAAACAGGAACTGCACATGGAGAAAGGCTTTCACGTACAAATCCTTTTTGAAGTAGCTCACCAACGTGCTTCTCCAATTCCTTTGTTTCTTCAGGATTTGTTCTATAAGCTGGCTTATTTGGTATTTGTGCTCCAGGGATGAAGTCAATTTGATGCTCAATTCCCCTAATCGGCGGAACCAACTAGGAATCTCCTCCGGAAACACATCTGCATAATCACTCAAAAGAGAAACAATGTTGCTTGGAAGCTCTCTTTCCAAGTCGTTAGTAGCAACAAGTGTATTCTTAGGCAAAAGTAAGATCAAAACAGAATTATCATTCAAAGCGTCTTTAATCTCACTCTTAGTAGCTAACATACACTCCTTATTGACTTTCTTAGAACTAGCATGCTTTTCAACTAAATCGCAATTTAAATCTAAATTAGCATGATTAGTCTTTTCTTTAGCCCTAAATTCCGAATCTAACCTAGCAAAATCCTCTTTCAATTTCAATTAATCTTTTAAAGCCTCTTGAGGTGATAGCGGAATAAAAGTAAAGGGCTTTTTACCACACATGAGAGTATATTGGTTCGTCTCACCATCATGTTGGACTTTGTTGTCATATTGCCATGGTCGACCAAGTAGTACATGACATGCTTGCATTGGTAAGATATCGCACAATACATCTCCTTTGTACCTGCCCAAACAAAGAGAAACTAAAACTTGTTTGTTAACACTAATTTCCTCCTTATCGTTAATCCAACCTAAGCTATAGGGTTTAGGGTGTTTTGTAGTGGGTAATTGCATCTCCTTCACCAAATATACACTAGCTATGTTTGTACAACTCCCACCATCAATAATCACACTACTAGGCTTCCCATTCGCATACATGCTAGTATGAAATAAGTTCTCTCTTTGATTGTTCACATCTTCTTTCACATAAGCACTCAAAGTTCTCCTAGTAACCAAACTCTTAAGTGCAAAACCGATACCATCATCACTATCATCATGCACATCTCCTTCATCATCTCCATCACCACTAGATCCTAGAGTAAACTCTTCATCTTCACTTTCGCTTTCTCCTTGTTCATTCATGAACATCACTTTCTTGTTTACACAATCTTTAGCATAGTGTCCAAAGCCTTGAGACTTGAAATACTTGACATGATTCTTTGAAGATGAACTCGATGAAGACTTAGAATCGATTTTGGGGGTAGCTCCCTTTTGCGCCAACTCCTTCTCCTTGTTGGAAGATTTCTCATATTTCTTGATTGGAGTTTTCCAAGAGCTTGATGATGATGTAAAGCTCTTCTTATTCCTCTTTACTTGACTTTCGGCCTTCAAAGCATGTTGAAGCAATTCCTCAACATCATAGTGTTGTTGCATCTCCACAATATCATGAATTTCTCTATTCAACCCCGCCATAAACCTAGCTATAGTAGCTTGTGGAGCTTCATCAACCTCGGCCCTAGACATTAACAACATCATCTCGGAGTAGTATTCATCAACACTCCTAGTTCCTTGCCTCAAGGATTGCAACTCTTGGTAGAGACCATCATTGTAAAAGCTTGGAACAAACCTCTTCCTCATAAAGCTCTTTAACGACAACCATGTATTAATAGGTCTTTCCAAATTTCTTCTTCTTGCTTGCACTAGTTGATTCCACCAATTCAAAGCATTCTCCGTGAATTCAAGAGTAGCAATTTGCACCTTCTTTGGCTCGGCATGAGGATAGTAATCGAAGTACATATCCAATTTCGATTCCCACTCCAAATAATCGGATGGAGACCCTCTCCCATTGAATTTAGGGATCTTTTACTTGATGTTGTCTTTAGGCTCTTCCCTTTCAACTCCCCTCGTAGGCCGCATGTTCTCATTGTGAGCTTGCCCACCAAGTTCTTGTTGCCTCAACCTCTCCATGGGATCCAACCTAGCAACTTGCCTCGGTGGTGGAAGTTGAATTCTCTCATTGTTGATTGCGGCATTAGCTCCTTGTTGAGCTTGTGGATTTCGAATTTCCAATGCCTCCAATCTCGTCATCACGTTGTTGCATGATTTGTTGCAACATGGTATTCGTATTTAATTCTTGATTTTGCTCTTCTTGCCTATCTCCCATTGTACCTACAAAAAGAACCAAGATTAGTAATAAAGATTCTCACAAGTATGTGTGTGCTTATACCTTTGACTTGTGCTCTCGTGTTTGTACTCAATTCCTAAGAATTGGCGGTCCACTACTCTCTTGATGATCTCACAAGATTATGCCTTTTTCTAGCTTTCAATAGGCCTAATAAGAGCAACTCCTAGAGCACTCGTTTCTTCTCGTGACCTACTTCAAGAACAAACAATTAGTAGCAAAATTATTGTGAATCAAAGGAAAGTGATCTTAGACCAAACCAAACCACTTATGCTGGCTTCTTATGTCGAGTTCCTTCTCCAAAGTTGCTGAACAAAACTCAATTCAAACACAATTCAAACAACCAAATCGATTAGTAAACTCTAGTACCACTTATCTCCAATTTTGTACCATTTGTCTCCAATAGGGTTTGTAACCTGAAATTCTTCAAATCAAATAACAATTTACAGCAAAAGCAACCCAAGATACCCAATTAATCAAACAATTAAGGCTAATTGCAACAAATCAAATCAATTGCACAAGAAAACCCTAATTCCCAAAATTCCCAAACTACAACCCTAGTTGATGTCGAAGATCAAAGGGAGAATTTGTTTCACACTAGGATGTATGCGAATGGGAAGCTTAGTAGTGTGATTATAGATGGAGAGAGTTGTACAAACATAGTTAGTGATTATTTGGTGAAAGAGTTACAACTACCTACTTCTAAACATCCTAAACCCTATAGCTTAAGTTGTTAAAATGATAGAGAAGAAATTAGGGTTAACAAACAAGTTTTAGTTTCTCTTTCTTTAGGCAGGTACAAAGAGGATGTTTTGTGTGATGTGCTACCAATGTGAGCTTGTCATGTTTTGCTTGGGAAGCCTTGGCAATATGACAACAAGGTGAAACATGTTAGGGAGACAAACAAGTACTCTTTTAAGTGTGGTAAGATTCCTATCACTTTAATTCCTTTATCACTTCAAGAAGCTTTAAAAGATCAAATTAAAGTAAGAGATGATTTTGCTAAATTGGATGCTGAATTTAGGGCTAAAGAAAAGAGTAAATCCGAACCTAAAATTGATGATTGTTTTGATGATAAAATAGCCTTAGTTGCAAAGAGTGATTTAGATGTTTTTTGCGATGATACTAAACCTAATTTGAGTGTTGTTTGCAATGACACTAAATCTGTTTTAGGTGTTGTTTGTGATGAAACTAAATCTGTTTTGGATGCTAATTGTCATGAAAACAAATCTGTTTTGCTTGATCATAGCATTGCAAAAAATTCTATTTTGGTTGATCATAACATTGCAAATAATTATGTTTTGGTTGATGGCATTGAAAATAATTCTGTTTTGGGTGAAAAGAAAGAGATTTCTAAGGAAGTTGTTAAAGAGTGTATGTTAGCTACTAAAAATGAGATAAAGAGTGCTTTGCATGATAATTCTGATTTGATCTTACCTTTGTTTCGAAATACACTAATGGGTACTAACAATTTGGCTGGAAATATTCCAAGCAATATTATGTCTCTTTTGAGTAATTTTGTAGGAATTGGAGTTGTTTTGATGCAAGGAGAGAAGCCCGAAGCTTACTTTTGTGGGAAAATTTCTAGTGGATTTCCACCAATTAAAGAGATTGAACTCCATCCATATGGTGTGCAATACGAGTTCATTGAGAGCTTTCCATATATGGTGCAATACAAGCAAGATTTGAGGACAAATCTTCTGCAAGGGGGAGGGAATGATGCGCCCAAGGATTATCATGGAAGGAACGATGCACCAAGGACTTTTTATGGACTTGAAGACAAGCATGGAGAGCATGGAAAGGCTGATCAAGGGCCGCAAAGAAGCGTGGACAAACTTAAAGGAGAGGACGGAATCGTAATTCACCAAGAAGATGCCATTTGATCATTTGAAGATGCCATTAGGTCCGATGACAATAGCAAGAGCTAAGAGATTCAAGGATTCACTCATGGGCCTTGTTCGAACTCACCTTGATGATATGAAGACCATTCAAGTTCAACTGAAGAGCTTTGATGATGATTTGAGTAAGAAAACACCAACAAATTACAAGTTCATCACTTTGTTTGCTATTGATTCTAAATGGCCGGATTGACATCATGGCATGAGCCCATTAGCATTAGTTTACTTTGTTTGGGCTTAATTCTATCTTAGATTAGCTTATTTTTAAGTTTGGATGTTATTTGGGTTGGGCCTTCTTTGACTAAGTCTGGTCCTTGTTTAATTATGTCTTTATTTCCTTTTCCTAGTAGGGCAAGGACTAGTTTTTCCCTAGCCCTTATATTTGGACGAAAATTAGGATTTATTTTAGGATTTTGGTTGACCCTATCACAATATAAGGCCACCAATATCTCTTGTAAAAGTTGAAGTCAAGTTATCAATAAAGTTGAGAGGATTACACACCCATATCGATTATATGGCTTCATTGTTCTAGTTTGAGCAAACTTAGGGTTCTTCAATCTTGTAGAGTCCTAGCAAGCAATTAGGTTGTGATTGCTTAATTGTTTGTGAATCTTATGATCTTAAGAGTTCAATTGCAGGTCTAATTGAGAGCTTAAGTCCGACGAAAGAAGAGGAATAGCCTTGTGAAGGTCATCGACATACACATCTAGAAGTTGAAGAAGATCAAGTCGACTTTGGTGGATATTCAAAGGGTAGATTTGAATCTAATACAACTAGATTCGTATCAAAGTTGGTGACCTACTTTAAAAGGGTTTTGTGTGTGAAAGCCTTTCTCCATGTGCAGTTCCTGTTTAGCTTGTTCCTAAGAAGGATGGAACTTCGATAATGTGTGTTGATTGTAGAGCAATAATCAACATAACGGTAAAGTATCATCACCCTATTCCTAGATTAGATGATATGCTTGATGAATTGCATGGTGCTTGCTTATTTTCAAAAATTGATTTAAAGAGTGGCTATCATCAAATTCGCATGAAAGAGGGTGATGAATGGAAAACTGCCTTTAAAACTAAGTTAGGGTTGTATGAATGGTTAGTTATGCCTTTTGGATTGGCTAATGCACCTAGTACATTCATGCGATTAATGAATCATGTTTTAAGAGCTTTTATTGGCAAGTTTGTTGTTGTTTATTTTGATGATATACTTGTGTATAGCCGAAACCTAGATGAGCATTTTAGGCATCTAAGATGTGTGTTAGATGTACTTAGGGTTGACAAATTGTATGCTAACTTTAAGAAGTGCACCTTTTGCACAAACAAGCTTGTTTTTCTTGGTTTTGTGGTGTCATCGCAAGGTATAGAGATTGATGAGGAGAAGATCAAAGCAATCAAAGATTGGCCAATTCCCACCAACGTTGGTCAAGTTAGATCTTTTCATAGACTAGCCGGATTCTATAGGAGGTTTGTTAAGGACTTTAGCACCTCAGCCGCCCCTATTACTAGTGTGATGAAGAAGAATGCACCATTCAAGTGGGGAAATGAACAACAAGAAATATTTGAGAACTTGAAGGAAAAATTTACTAATGCACCTTTGCTTGTTTTACCTAACTTTAACAATACTTTTGAGATTGAATGTGATGCAATAGGGGTTGGAATTGGCGCTGTTTTGATACAAGGTGGGAAGCCCGTCGCATACTTTAGTGAGAAATTGAATGGGGCTGCATTGAACTATCCAACCTATGACAAAGAGTTGTATGCTCTTGTGAGGGCGTTCCAACTTGGCAACACTACCTATGGCCTAAGGAATTTGTGATTCATACGGATCATGAGAGCTTGAAGTATATAAGAGGCCAACAAAAGTTGAACAAGAGACATGCTAAGTGGAGCGAGTTCATTGAGAGTTTTCCTTATGTTGTGCGATACAAACAAGTTAAGGAGAATGTTGTAGCCGATGCTTTATCAAGGAGGTATGTCTTACTTTCCATGCTTGATTCTAAGTTTCTTGGATTTGAGTATAGTAAGTAATTGTATGCTAGTGATGTTTCTTTTGGTGAAATCTTTAAAGCATGTAAGAAATTCTGGATTTGGGAAGTATTATAAGCATGATGGACTTTTGTTTAAGGAATCTAGATTGTGTGTACCTTCTTGTTCTTTGCGCATCTTGTTCATGAGGGAATCACATAAGGGGGATTAATGGGTCACTGTGGAGTTGATAGAACATATGACATATTGCATGAACAATTCTTTTGGCCTAAGATGCGACATGATGTAGTACAAGCTAAATCAATATCTAAGCCTCATGGTTTGTAGTATACTCCCTTGCCTATTCCTCATGAACCATGGACTCATATTAGTATGGATTTTGTGTTAGGTTTACCTCATTCTAGGAGAGGTAAAGATTCTATCTTTGTGGTTGTTGATAGGTTTTCTAATATGGCACACTTCATTGCATGCACTAAAACGGATGATGCTATTAATGTAGCTAATTTGTTCTTTAAGGAGATTGTTAGACTACATGGAATGCCTAGGACGATTGTAAGAGATAGAGATGCTAAGTTCTTAAGTCACTTTTGGAGAACTTTATGGTCTAAGGTTAGGTACTAAGTTGTTATTTTCAACTACTTGTCATCCTCAAACCGATGGCCAAACTGAATGATGCGCCAAGGGCTTATCATCGCTTAGAAGAGCACAATGGAGCCATTGGAGATCATGTCTTGGATAAACATGGAGATGTCTTGGAGATTCAAGAAGATGCCACGGATGATCCCGGATTGAACACAAGCTTGGCGGAGCAAGGAGTTGAGGACTGGCCACCATCGTATGGAGCAACCGCCATGACCGGCCAACGCAAGGAGCATCGAATGGAGCAACGCATGAGGCAACCGGCCACAACCGGCCAACGCATGGGACATCGCACGGGCCATCCGGCCACAACCGGCCACAACCGGCCATTCGACCCTTTAGCTATTCCGCAAGGTCCAATGACTAGGGCTCGGGCTAAAAGGTTCAAGGAAGCTTTATTGGGCTTTGTTAGATCTCATCCTGGAGGTTTAGAGTCCATTGAAGACCAATTGGAGAGCATTGAAGTCGACATCACCAAGAATATTCCCATCGATTCCAAGGTGTTCACCTTACTTGAAATCGATGAGCATTAGGCTTTAGCATTGTGTAATTCGGCCTCATGGGCCTTTATTCTATCTTAGATTAGCTATTTATTTAGTTTAGAAGACATTGGGTTGGGTCTTGTTTGACTAAGTCCAATCCTTGCTTAATTATGTAATGTTATTTACTTTTCCTAGTAGGACAAGGAGTAGGCTATTTCCTTGTTCCTTCCTTTATGTTTATGCCGCCCTTATGGCTTTAGGATTAGGGAGAGGTGTGTCCCCCACCACTATATAAAGGGACCATCCCCCTCTTGTAAATATAAGTTGAGTTGATTAATAATGTTGAGGATTATTTTCCCAAATTGATTATCTTAGCTTCATTGTTGTAGTTTGAGCAAACTTAGTGTTCTTCAATCTTGTAGAGTCCTAGCAAGCAATTAGGTTGTGATTGCTTAATTGTTTGTGAATCTTGTGATCTTAAGAGTTCAATTGCAGTTCTAATTGAGAGCTTAAGTCCGACGAAAGAGGAGGAATAACCTTGTGAAGGTCATCGACATACACATCTAGAAGTTGAAGAAGTTCAAGTCGACTTTGTTGGATATTCAAAGGGTAGATTTGAATCTAATACAACTAGATTCGTATCAATTGGTACCAGAGCCTTGTTGTCATCTTCAACCGGTAAATCTTTCCTTCTTTTCATCATTCATCAAGTTTTCATCCATCAAAATTCACCCACACTCTTATCGCACCACCTTCTTAAAAAAATTCAAAAATTCAGAAACTTTGATAATTCATAGCCGATTCATCTTACATCTTTTTGCTTTGAAATTTCATATTTGAGTCCCTTATAACTAGTAGTTATATCGAAAAATATCAAAAAAATTAAAAAAAATAAAAAAAAATTGACCAGAAACTTGTGAAATTTATTCTGGATTCGTTTGAGCTCGGAAAGCTTTGAAATTTGAGATCTAGACTTCTTTTAGTGTGATCTTTCTGGGAAAAATACTCAAAGAAATCAAAAAAATCTATGCTGTTATCGATTTTTTTTTCAGAAACTAGGGTTTTAGTTTGGGAAATTTGGGGATTAGGGTTTTCTTGTGCAATTGATCTACTTAGTTGCAATTAGCCCTAATTGATTGTGTAATTGAGATTCTTGGGTTGCTTTAGCTGTGAATTTAGATCTAATTTGATGAATTTCAGGTTGCAAACCCTATTGGATTCAAGTGGTACAAAATTGGAGATAAGTGGTACTAGGGTTTTGCTAATCAATTGAATTGTTTAATTTGTGCTTGATTGAGTTTTTGTGCACAAAGTTTGGAGAAGGATTTCGACAACAAGGAGCCTGCATAAGTGGTTTGGTTTGGTTTAAGATCACTTTCCTTTGATTCACAAAAATTTTGCTACTAATTGTTTCTTCCTCAAGTAGGTCACGAGAAGAAATGAGTGCTCTAGGAGTTGCTCTTATTAGGTCTATTGAAAGCTAGAAAAAGGCATAATCTTGTGAGATCAACAAGAGAGTAGTGGACCGCCAATCCATAGGATTTGAGTACAAACATGAGAGCACAAGTCAAATGTATAAGCACACACACACTTGTGAGAATTTTTATTACTAATCTTTGTTCTTTTTGTGGGTACAATGGGAGATAGGCAAGAAGAGCAAAATCAAGAATTAAATACGAATACCATGTTGCAACAAATCATGCAACAACTTGGTACTATGACGACGAGATTGGAGGCATTGGAAATTCGAAATCCACAAGCTCAACAAGGAGCTAATGCCGCAATCAACAATGAGAGAATTCAACTTCCACCGCCGAGGCAAGTTGCTAGGTTGGATCCCATGGAGAGACTAAGGCAACAAGAACTTGGAGGGAAAGCTCACAATGAGAACATGCGGCCTAGGAGGGTAGTTGAAAGGGAAGAGCCTAAAGACAACATCAAGTACAAGATCCCTAAATTCAATGGGAGAGGGTCTCCATCTATTTATTTCGAGTGGGAGTTGAAATTGGATATGTACTTCGATTACTATCCTCATGCCGAGCCAAAGAAGGTGCAAATTGCTACTCTTGAATTCACGGAGAATGCTTTGAATTGGTGGAATCAACTAGTGCAAGCAAGAAGAAGAAATTTGGAAAGACCTATTGATACATGGTTGTCGTTAAAGTGCTTTATGAGGAAGAGGTTTGTTCCAAGCTTTTACACTAATGGTCTCAACCAAGATGTTGCAATCTTTGAGGCAAGGAACTAGGAGTGTTGATGAATACTACTCCGAGATGATGTTGTTAATGTCTAGGGCCGAGGTTGATGAAGCTCCACAAGCTACTATAGCTAGATTTATGGCGGGGTTGAATAGAGAAATTCATGATATTGTGGAGATGCAACAACACTATGATGTTGAGGAATTACTTCAACATGCTTTGAAGGACGAAAGTCAAGTAAAGAGGAATAAGAAGAGCTTTACATCATCATCAAGCTCATGGAAAACTCCAATCAAGAAAGATGAGAAATCATCCAACAAGGAGAAGGAATTGGCGCAAAAGGGAGCGGGGATGATGCGCCAAGGGCTTATCATTGCTTAGAAGAGCACAATGGAGCCATTGGAGATCATGTCTTGGATAAACATGGACATGTCTTGGAGATTCAAGAAGATGCCACGGATGATCCCGGATAGAACACAAGCTTGACGGAGCAAGGAGTTGAGGACCAACCACCATTGTTTGGAGTAACCGGCCATGGCCGACCAACGCATGGAGCATCGCGTGGAGCATCGCATGGGGCAACCGGCCACAACCGGCCAACGCATGGGACATCGCACCGGCCATCCAGCCACAACCGGCCATTCGACCCTTTAGCTATTCCGCAAGGTCCAATGACTAGGGCTCGGGCTAAAAGGTTCAAGGAAGCTTTATTGGGCTTTGTTAGATCTCATCTTGGAGGTTTAGAGTCCATTGAAGACCAATTGGAGAGCATTGAAGTCGACATCACCAAGAATATTCCCATCGATTCCAAGGTGTTCACCTTACTTGAAATCGATGAGCATTAGGCTTTAGCATTGTGTAATTCGGCTCCATGGGCCTTTATTCTATCTTAGATTAGCTATTTATTTAGTTTAGAAGACATTGGGTTGGGCCTTTTTTGACTAAGTCCAATCCTTGCTTAATTATGTAATGTTATTTACTTTTCCTAGTAGGACAAGGAGTAGGCTATTTCCTTGTTCCTTCCTTTATGTTTATACCGCCCTTATGGCTTTAGGATTAGGGAGAGGTGCGTCCCCCACCACTATATAAAGGGACCATCCCCCTCTTGTAAACATAAGTTGAGTTGATTATTAAAGTTGAGGATTATTTTCCCAAATTGATTATCTTAAATTCATTGTTCTAGTTTGAGCAAACTTAGGCTTCTTCAATCTTGTAGAGTCCTAGCAAGGAATTAGCTTGTGATTGCTTAATTGTTTGTGAATCTTGTGATCTTAAGAGTTCGATTGCTTAAAGGCAAACTAACCATTCATACAACCCTAATTTAGTTTTAAAGGCAGTTTTTCATTCATCACCCTCTTTCATGCGAATTTGATGATAGCCACTCTTAAGATCAATCTTAGAAAATAAACAAGCACCATGCAATTCATCTAGCATATCATCTAATCTAGGAATAGGGTGACGATACTTTACCGTTATGTTGTTTATTGCCCTACAATCAATACACATTCTCCAAGTTCCATCCTTCTTAGCAATAAGCAAAACAGGAACTGCACATGGAGAAAGGCTTTCACGTACAAACCCCTTTTGAAGTATCTCACCAACTTGCTTCTCCAATTCCTTTGTTTCTTCAGGATTTGTCCTATAAGCTGGCTTGTTAGGTATTTGCGCTCCAGGGATGAAGTCAATTTGATGCTCAATTCCCCTAATTGGCGGCAACCCACTAGGAACCCCCTCCGGAAACACATCTACATAATTACTCAAAAGAGAAACAATGTTGCTTGGAAGCTCTCTTTCCAAGTTGTTAGTAGCAACAAGTGTATTCTTAAGTAAAAGTAAGATCAAAACAGAATTATCAATCAAAGCTTCTTTAATCTCACTCTTAGTAGCTAACATACACTCCTTAACAACTTTCTTAGAAATAGCATGCTTATCAACTAAATCATATTTGCCTTCAACGCAATTCACACTCAAATTAGCATGTTTAGCGTTTTCTTTAGCCCTATAATCGGATTCCATCTTAGTAAATTCCTCTTTCAATTTCAATGGATCTTTTAAAGCTTCTTGAGGTGATAAAGGAATCAAAGTAATAGGACGCTTACCACACACAAAGGAATACTTATTTGTCTCACCATCATGATGGACCTTGTTGTCATATCGCCATGGACGACCAAGTAAAACATGGCATGCTTGCATTGGAAGTACATCACATAACACCTCACCATTGTACCTGCCCAAAGAAAGAGAAACTAAAACTTGTTTGTTAACCTTAATCTCCTCTCTATCATTGAACCAACCTAAACTATAGGGTTTAGGGTGTTTAGTGGTAGGCAACGCTAACTCCTTCACTAAGTACACACTAGCTATGTTTGTACAACTCCCTCCATCAATGATCACACTACTAGGCTTCCCATTCGCATACATCCTAGTGTGAAACAAATTCTCCCTTTGATTTTGCACATCTTCTTTAACATAGGCACTTAAAGTTCTCCTTGCAACTAAATTCAAGAGTTCCGGTGTGTTACCATCATCATCCTCATCATCATCTTCATCACCACTAGATCCTAGTGCGATTTCCTCATCTTCACTCTCAATTTCTCCATAGTCATTAGTGAACATAACCTTCTTGTTAACGCAATCTCTAGCATAATGACCATATCCTTGACACTTAAAACACTTAACATAGTTCTTAGAAGATGAACTTGATGAAGACTTAGAATCGGTTTTAGGGGTAGCTCCCTTTTGCGCCAACTCCTTCTCTTTAGATGACTTGTCATCCTTCTTGATTGGAGTTTTCCATGAGCTTGATGATGATGCAAAGCTCTTCTTATTGCTCTTAACTTGGCCTTCGGCCTTCAAAGCATGTTGAAGCAACTCCTCAACATCATAGTGTTGTTGCATCTCCACAATGTCATGAATTTCTCTATTCAACCCCACCATAAACCTTGCGATTGTGGCTTGTGGAGCCTCATCAACTTCGGCCCTAGACATCAACAACATCATCTTGGAGTAGTATTCATCAACACTCCTTGTTCCTTGCCTCAAAGATTGCAATTCTTGGTAGAGACCATTAGTATAAAAACTTTGAACAAACCTCTTCCTCATAAAGCTCTTTAACGATAACCAAGTATCAATAGGTCTTTCGAAATTCCTTCTTCGTGCTTGCACTAATTGATTCCACCAATTCAAAGCGTTCTCCGTAAATTCAAGAGTAGCAATTTGCACCTTCTTTGGCTCGGCATGAGGATGATAATCAAAATACATATCCAATTTCGACTCCCACTACAAGTAATCGGATGGTGACCCTCTCCCATTGAATTTAGGGATTTTATACTTGATATTGTCCTTAGGCTCATCTCTTTCAACTCCTCTCCTAGGCCGCATATTCTCATCGATTGCTTGGCCTCCAAGCTCTTGTTGCCTCAATCTTTCCATGGGATCGATTCTAACAACTTGCCTTGGTGGTGGAAGTTGAGCTCTCTCATTGTTGATCGCGGCATTAGCTCCTTGTTGAGCTTGTGGATTTCGAGTTTCTAATGCCTCCAATCTCGTTGTCATGGTGCCAAGTTGTTGTATGATTTGTTGTAACATGGCATTCGTATTTACTTTTTGATTTTGCTCATCTTGTCTATCTCCCATTGTGCCTACAAAAAGAACAAAAATTAGTAGTAAAAATTCTCACAAGTGTGTGTGTGATAAACCTTTGACTTGTGCTCTCGTGTTTGCACTCAATTCCTATGGATTGGCGATCCACTACTCTCTTAATGATCTCACAAGATTATGCCTTTTACTAGCTTCAATAGGCCTAATAAGAGCATCTCCTAGAGCACTCCTTTCTTCTCGTGACCTACTTGAGGAACAAACAATTAGTAGCAAAATTCTTTGTGAATTCAAAGGAAAGTGATCTAAACCAAAACCAAACCACTTATGCAGGCTCTTGTTGTCGAAATCCTTCTCCAAACTTGCTTCACAAAAACTTAATCAAGCACAAATCAAAACAATTCAATCAATTAGCAAAACCCTAGTACCACTTATCTCCTATTTTGTACCACTTGAATCCAATAGGGTTTGTAACCTGAAATTCTTCAAATTAGATCTTAATTCAGAGCAAAAGCTACCCAAGAATCTCAATCACACAATCAATTAGGGCTAATTGCAACTAAGTAAAATCTTGGCTTGTTCTGAGCCTTCCTTCATAGTAAACCGGGCTTCTCCCCTCAAACTATCCTTAAATGAAAAACTAGTACAAGTTTTTCATTCTAAGTCTGAATGAGTGGAAATTTTACCAAGGAGCTTAGAGTATTCACATAAGACTATGGAAAAAATTCTAAGTAAAACCGAGCTCCCCTTGAGGGTGAACTAGGTTTCTCTCCCCAACTTGTCCCTAAATGTAAAACTAGCATAAGTCTTTCATTCTAAGTCCAACGAAGTTGATTTTCCACCAGTAGACTTAGATTATCACCATAAAGCTATGGGAAATATTCTAAGTAAAACCGAACTCTCTAGCATAAAGAAGTTGGTTTGACTCCTCAAACTGTCCTTAACTGAAAAACTAGCATAAGTTTTTCATGCTAAGTCTGTTTGAGATAAAATTTCACCTAGATGACCCATGTATATCAAGGAACATCATGGTAAAATCCCTCTATAGAACCGCACCCCCTACCTAGTAGTATCGCTTCAACCTTGCCTCTTTGTCCTTAATTGAACAAAATGCAAGTTTGCCTCTCAAGGGAGTACTGCTAGCAGGGACGGCTTGACCACTATACTAGGGTGGTCATGTATAAGGGTGGTGAGTGATAATACCTCACGCCTCCCTTAGTTCAGTAAGTGCTTCTATTGATGTTACTCTCTTACTCTCTTATTCATTGCCTCCTCAGTGCAAGGGATGAGGAGACTACATCCTATGACTATGATAGGCGTAGGGCGACCTTCCCTAGGTATGGGAAAGACTTAGATTATTTTATTCCATGATATATCTCCTACCTGCATGGTCAGGTAGCATACAACTCCTTTCCTTACTCTCTGCCTGAGGTGTTAGGTTGTTGTATCTAAGGAAGCTGTACCCTTGAGACTTGCTGCACCACATCCCTATAGGTAAGGGCGGCACATAGGGAGTAATTAATGATAATTATCCTAAAATAATTATTATTAGTTAATTTAATTATTAATTTTGGCCTTTATTTATTAATCGCAAGATTATTCCTCAATCTGGGTGGTATGGAGACTAAGTCCTATCAGGATTTCTGATCAAATCCTGACCACTCATCTTGAACTAACACATGCAAAGACCAATTTACCCTCAATTGTAAATTGAGGTAAAAACAATGTCCCCCCAAGCTTAAGTCTTTGATTTTAAAAGGCTTGAGCTTGTATATAAGGAAATTGGTATTGGGCCAAAATCTTTTCCTCTATTTTCCTCCAAACCGCCAACCCTAGCCCTTGGAACCCTATATAGCCGAAAATTACAGCCTCTTTCCAAGTTCCAATGGCCACCAAGGAGCAAAACAAAAATCAATCACCAAAGCCTCCATCCATGCCAAATAACTTGAGCTGCAATCCCTTGTTCATGGATGGTTCTCAATCATTGGCAAGGGCTAAGAAGTTTGGAACAAACTCTCTTGATGGAAGCTCTAATTTGGCACAAACATTGCCAAGCATGGATCCCATGGTGATTGACCCCAAATCGGCACACAAGCAAGGTAATTACTTCATGAAATTTCAATTTTTGAATTTAAATTCATCAATTTTCCTTCCATGACGTAAACCCTAGCTTTAGAGCTTGTATGTGTCGACTTTAATGGTGGTTTTCAAGCAATATAGCTGCTGGAAATAGGTAATTAATTTGATGTAAGAACCAAATTAATTAGGTTAAGAAATTGGCAAAAACCCTAGCTAAAACCATACTAGTTTCGGCCTAGGTTTAATTTTTTGCCATAGATCTTGTCATCATCATGTTGCTGCATTAATTCATGAAGAACCAAGCATAAAACATGAAGATTATGTCGACATAGGGCTGTTGAAGTCGACATTAGGGTTTTTCAACCCTAATTGGACTAATCGGCCTTAATTGACCAATTTTTCCAAATCCAATTCGGCCTAGGATTGAAATTAAGCCAAAATTGATTAGGATTAAGGGTTTCCTCATAGAATTAGGTCATAATTGGATGAAGAACAGACCTAATTAATCAAGGACACAAACCCTAATATGCCACGGCTTAGCTTGCAAAAATTAGCAAAACTTTAGGTGTCATGCGATTTAGCCACTAGGGTTTGGTAATTTTCTTGTAATTTTCGGCCTAATTGATTAAATTAGCCAAAAATCAGTAGGTAAACCCTTAAAACTAGGTCATATCACATGAACATAAACCTAATTTGATAAAATCAAGCAATCCCCAATAGGCCGTGACCCATTTTGCAAAAATTGCAACTTTTGGCTAGCTTGATAAATTAGGGTTCTTGTGATTTTGGCCAAATTGATTAATTAAGCAAAAAATCAGTAGGTTAAACCCTTAAAATTAGGTTATATCACATAAATATAAGCCCAATTTAATGAACTAAGCTACCCCTAATGAGCCGGGTCCTTCTTTGCAAAAAATGCAACAAAGGCGGCAAATTAGCTTGCTTGGTGAATTAGTGTTTTTGTGATTTAGGCAAAATTAGTTAATTAAGCCAAAAATCAGGGGGTTTAGTAAGTTAATTAGGTCATGAAGATAACCTAATTTTGAGAATCCTAAAACCCTAGCTCACCGCGCCCCTAATTGCAAAAATTGCAAATTGTGCGGTTTGCATGTATATCCTAGGGTTGGATTTTCCTAATTTTGTTATTTTTGACTTAATTGATGAACTTAGCCAAAAATAAACACTAGGTTTAGGCTCAATTAAACTAAATTTCAAAGATTTGAAACTTAATTTTGGTTGTAAGCCCTAAACCCTAACTTGCCATGTCCTTGCTTGCAAAAAATTGCACTTTGGATGGCAACTTTAGGGTTTTCGGCCCTACGGCCAAAAATTAATTTAATTTTCTAAAAATTATTAACATAATTAATATTTGGCAGCCATAATTAGTATTTTTGCGAAAATAAAAATTATGAAATAATTTTAGGTGGTAAAAAATTAAATTTTCACCAACTTATTAACAAAATTGAACTAACAATTTTTGTTAATTTTGTTGTGTAGGCTCCAAGAACTCTGATGAAGAGAGAAACCCTCAAGATGCCCTCGAACCTTATTTCACTAACCTGCCTTCCGATGAGATGAATGAATATTTCCCTCTACACCGGAGTGCTATGCTTCCTCTTCAAGGTGATGGTTTTGACTTCCGCAAATGGGTAGGTAAAGTAGCTTCATGGGCCTGTTGTTCACCTAAATGGAATAGTTGGGTAGATCGCATAGTCACACATCGTGAAGAAAAGCTGCGTGATCAAGACTTATTAACATTTGTCTTGTTATCCAAGCATGAATTTTCTTATGATGGTGCCTTGCTTGCTTCCCTTATCTCATTCTAGAACAGGTGTTGGAACTATTTTCACCTCCCATGCAGTCCAATGTCAATAACCCTTCTCGACATGGTTGCTATCACAGGACTCCCTGTGGATGGGGAATGGATTTCATGTGTTACCACCCTTACCAAGGATGAAGAGGAATCTTACTCCTTTTCTCCTGGTGACAAACTCTTCTACACCAGATACATTACTGAACATGCAAAGTCTCTTTATGCCCCCTTGGAGGAAAAAGAGATCACTGCCTTTATGCTCTGTTTGGTGTGCAACTTCATGGTATGCCCACCTTCACGGAGTTGCCATGCTGAATATCTTCACCTTGACAAACTTATGGCTTCAGGGAAGAGATTAGCCCTTGACCAATTCGTGCTTGGTGCTTTGTACCGTGGGCTATTCAATATCGCTCAGAGCGTGGATAAAGGTATCCATGGTCCTTTATGGATTCTCCAAGTGTGGGCATGGATGTACTTTCCTCAGTTGTCCCTTGTTCGCCACTAAGCTTCCCTTAGCACACGATGTTATGGGAACCTATACAGTGGTCTTATTCACGCGAACACTGATGCACATGCAGCCTTCCAATCTTTATGGAATCGGAGAGATCAAAAATTCTTTCTTTACGCTAAGCGGCCATTTGGTCCCTCATGGTTCCAAGAATCGCCTTCTAGCGAAAGTGCTGATATTGTGAAACAGGCATGGAAGAACTTTTTTCAACCCATCGATCTTTCATTCGGAGTAGAGATTAGTGGCAAGGCCAAGTCTGGGTTTGAGTCATACTGCCCTCCCTTATTTGGTCGGCAGCTTGGCTTCAAACAGCAGATACCTTCGCCTCTTCACTTCTCAAGGAACAAGTGTTGTCACACAAGACCTTTCATTCATGATGAGGCTTTTTCCAAGAAATCTCATGAGTTAGCTCTAAGGCATCGTCAAGAGGCCGAATTTATCATACCTCCTTTTGACCCTGAAGCCACTCCAAACTTCATTATGTGGTGGTCAAGGATCTGGGAAAGGATTGGTCATGAAGATATATTTATCATCGCTGCTAGACTTCATTTTCCTCATGGTAGGTTCTGTGGTATTACCTTAGAAAAGATTCCAAAGTTGTATTACTGACTTTACTTCCTGCAGGTGATGTTTACACCCCTTCTAAAAAGGATGCTAGCAAGATGGGCTCAATAGCCAAGTCAGCAGTACAGAAACGTCCTTCCTCTGCTCATGGAAAGGATTTTCTTCAATCTTCATCAAAAAGGAAGAAGATTATCTCTCAATCAGGAGATTTTTCAGAAACCTCTCTTTCTCAAGAGCCGATTTCCCAGGAGGCACAGTCTCGAACTCAATCCGAGTATGCGAGTGCCGAACCTCCTTTACCTGTGTCTCCAGGTTTAGTCACTCATCTCAAACAAAGGGATTCAGCCATAACAATGGCCGCCTCTCTCCTTATGGATGAAAATTTTTCTGTAAGTGACATGAACTTGATGGAGTAACCAAGTAGTAGTGACCTTATCATAGACTTGGAGGCCTTACTTTTCAACCAACAAGAAACACACTCGGTGTTTGCTCCTGAGGCTGTCTCCTCCTTACCTATGCCTATCTTAGTCAATGAAACAGATAAAAGGAGTGAGACTCCTGTCATCCTATCCTCTGACCAGATGTCCTCCTTTCCTTTAACATTGCCTTCTTCTCTAAAAGAAGTTCCTTTTGTTCTGAGGTGTAAGATTCTTAAAGAGTATATCTTCAAGATCCTTCCTCAAAATGCTGGAACTTCTTCAAGAGGCAGTATTGAAGTTCCTTCCGATGCAAGACTCAAAGAAGCTTACGATGAGCTTTGTGAGTTCACATCGAAGGCAAATGTGGTCATCCTTCCAGACCAAAAGAAGGCCATCTACTCTCATGCTCATGCTTGGTCTCTTTCTCTAGAGATTGATGATGATGAGCCTCAGTTCTGGAAGCATTTTCCAAGATTGTTTGATGATTTCCTATTATGGTATAATCAAACTCAAAGCCTCTTTGATCAATTCAATGCGAAGGAGAAAAGATTCAAGGTGCGTCAGAGATCACTAGATAATAAGGCATCTGCCTTATGTGGTTCCGTGGCCCCATCAGAGAGAGAGTTAGCCATTGATGTTGAGATCAATGACTATTTAGCAAAAGTTAAGGTTCTTCAACTTGAGAAAGCGAAGCTTGTTCAACAACGTGAAACTCCTTGCAATCAGAAGTGTGAAGACCTTTACTGTGAAGCTAATATTCTTCTTAAGGAAAAGGAAGAATATCTAGCCACTGTTGTCGAGAGGGATTTCCTCCGAACCTTGCTGGACAACATGGATAGAGAGTTTGGGATGTGGAGGTCGCTCCTTCCTGAGACCTTCCCCCTTAAGCCTGAAGAGGACAAAGGCGCATAAGAATAACCATCTTTATGATTTTGTTTTGTTTCAATTCCCAAACAATCTATGTTTTGTTTTGAATTGGTGGCAATGGATTTTAGCCAACTTTTAAATTAATGGCCTTCATTTATTTTCTAGCCATTTAACTTAAACAAAATCCTTGTCACTTTCAATCTCATGGTCTTATGATAAAACCACCAAGATTTAGAATACTTAGGATTTTATTCGAAACTACAATTGCCAAAATACTTAGTGAAATTTTCGGCAATATAGCCCAAAAATCCTTAGAAAATTCGGCCCTCCTTATTTGCTTAAGGCCAAATTTTGCAAAGAAATAAACTCCACCACTTAGACGAATTTTAGTGATGGAATTTCCTTTCTTAGTCTCCAATTTTCGCCATCTATGTATTTAGAGGCAAAAATTTTCAAAATTCTTATTACTTCAAAATTCTTATAATTTCCTTTCAAAATTATTTTAAAGCCACAAGAACGCAATTGGGGTGGCTGAGTCCACGAAGCGTATGAGTTGTACTACACTTCGGTGAAGCAAGTGGCTGTGAGTTGAGTCATAGCCACTTCATCTGGTTCCTCTTCCAGATCAAACTCTGGATTTGGATCAGACTGTGCCTCCCATGCAGTTGGGTAGTACTTCTTCAGGTAACGCCCATTGATGAACTTTTTATGGGAGTCCCCATCTTCATTCTCCAGCCAATAAGCACCGTTTTGAAGTACTTTCTTGATACGGAATGGTCCTTCCCACTTGGGAGACCACTTTCCTCGTTTCTTTGATCCGAGAGGCAAGAAAGCTTTCCATACTAGTTCACCTTCGACGAAGCTTCGTCGGCGAACTTTCTTATTGTAACATCTTTCTGCCTTCATCTTTTGTGCTTGCAGATGATTTAGAGCTTCCAGCCTTTCAGCATCTAAGTCTTCAAGCTCAATCATCATGGCATCGTTGTAATCATACCTTTGCAAGTTGTTCTGAAATGCAACTCTGGCTGATTTAGCCAAGAGTTCCATAGGAACCATTGCATCATGGCCATATGTTAGACTAAAAGGACTCACTCCAGTACTTGAGCGCTGTGACATGTGGTATGCCCAAAGGGCTTTTGGCAATGCAAGGTCCCATTTACCAGGTTTGTCTTTTATCATCTTTTCTATGATGCCTATCATCACTTTGTTAGAAGCTTCAGCCTGTCCATTAGCCTGTGCATAGTATGGCGTCGACTTAGTGAACTTTAGGCCAAATTTTCTTTCCAGACTCCTTGTGATCTCACCATCAAAGTTAGTACCATGATCAGTGGTGAGAGTCTCAGGAATCCCAAAGCGATAAATGATGTGTTCTTTGATGAACTTCTTGATATCATTATGAGCTATGCCATTTAGAGCTTTAGCCTCCACCCATTTGGTGAAGTAGTTTGTGGCGACTATAATAAAGCAAACTCCTCCTTTAGCAGGTGGGTAAACCTTTCCTATGAGATCAATTGCCCAAAACGGCCAAGGCTTTATTATAGAATGTAGCTTATATGATGGAAGTCTCCAAATAGGACCATATGCTTGACAAGCTTGGCATCCCCTGGCAAATGCCATGCAGTCTTTCATGATGGTTGGCCAGTAAAATCCATGACGACGTATAAGCCATCTCAACTTTCTTCCAGCTTGGTGAACACCACACAAGCCTTCATGTACATCCTTGATGACCTTCTTAGCTTCCTCATCCCCTAGACATCTCATTAGAGATCCATCTAAGTCCTTTCGGTACAACTCGTCAGCCAAGATGGTATAGTGCACAGCCAAAGTCTTGATTCTCCTACTAACCTTCATTGATAGTTGTCGGAGGTAATGAAGAAATGGTTGGCGCCAATCATCTAGTCTGTGTACTAGGTTGTAGACTTCTAGTACATTATCCCTAGTAAATATTGAAGGCATAGTTCTCTTTCAATACTTATGACTTTCCTCCAGATATCATCTAGAAAGGAAACGCCAGAAGCAAGCTGCGCAGCAAGGTTCGCAGCCTCATTGTGGCGCCTAGGGATATGTTGCACCCTCACATCATCAAATTTTTCTAACAATTGCACTGCCATTGCATAGTAAGGTAGCAAAGATGGACTTGTGCAATTGAACTCTCGAGTAAGCTGATTGATAACCAACAGAGAGTCTCCTTTGATGTGTACAGTGGGTACTTTCATTTCTCTGAGTAACTCCAGACCAATGATGGGTGCTTCATACTCGACTTGATTGTTAGTACAATCAAAATCAAGATGAGAAGCCATCATGGTGATTTCATTACTTGGAGAAATGATCACGACCCCAGCACCAGCCGAATTAGTGGTGCTAGATCCGTCAAACTCTAGTTCCCATGGTACTAAGGATACCTCCATGACGAAGTTTGAGTCATCAAATTCTTCCCCCAGATCTAGACAAGGTTGGTCGGCCAAAAAGTCTGCAATGGCTTGACCCTTGACTGCTTTCTGTGGTATATAATTGAGACTAAACTCAGCCAGTGCTAGGCTCCACTTTCCCAGACGGCCTCTAGGAAAGGGTCGGGTTAACATATACTTAACCACGTCAGTCTTAGCAATAATGTAGACATCAAAGTAAAGCATATAATGTCTAAGTTTTATTGCTGCGAAGTAGAGTGATAAACAAAGCTTTTCAATAGGACTATATCTTGTTTCTACATCAGTAAGAGTCCTACTTAAGTAGTATACTGCTTGTTCCTTCCCTTTGCCTATATCTTGAGCCAACAGAGATCCAACAGAGGAATCAGTGGCTGAAATATACAAACACAAAGGTTGATTTCTCCTAGGAGGAACTAAAACAGGAGGCGAAGCTAAATACTTCTTGATGGCCTCGAAAGCCTCTTGATGTTCATCATTCCATTGGAACTCTTCCTTATCTTTCAACTTCCACAGTGGTGAAAACGCCTTGGTTTTACTAGCAGTGTTAGAGGTGAATCTTCGTAAAAAGTTTACTTGTCCAAGGAAACATTGTAGCTCTTTTTTGGAAGTAGCTGGTTTTGCTTGTAGGATAGCTCTTGCCTTGTTTTGGTCTATCTCGATTCCTCGTTGATGAACCAAAAACCCAAGGAAGTTACCTGCACTAACACCAAAAGCACATTTCAATTGATTCATTTTCAAGCCATGTTGCCTCATTCTTTCGAATGAGCGCCTTAGATGATCAATGTGGTCAAGGTCATTGTGTGACTTTACCACAACATCATCTTTGTATACTTCCATGAATTTGTGAATCATGTCATGGAAGATGGCATTCATTGCTCGTTGATAGGTCGCACCAGCATTTTTGAGTCCAAAAGGCATGACTACCCATTCAAACGTGCCAATGGCGCCTGGACAACGAAAAGCAGTCTTTGGAACATCCTCCACTGCTATGTAAATCTGGTTGTAGCCACTATGCCCATCCATGAATGATAACACTCGATGTTGGGCGGCTCCATCCACAAGTAAATCTGCAACACGCATAGGATATTCATCTTTAGGGGTGGCTGCATTCAAGTGACGAAAGTCAACACACACCCTGATTTTACTATTTTTCTTAACCACAGGAACTATGTTTGATATCCATTCAACATACCTTGTGGTAAGGATGAATCCTGCATTAAGAAGCCTTTCAACTTCCTCTTTAACTTTAAGAACAACATCATTAGCCATTCTTCTAGGAGGCTGATGATAGGGACGGTAACCTTTCATGATTGGGAGGCGATGCTCTACCAAATCACGACTTAAGTCAGGCATTTCATCATAGTCCCAAGCGAAACAATCTTTATATTCTTTCAAGAGGGTTATAAAGCGTAGCTTGTCTTCTTCGGCCAACAATTAACTTATGTAGGTCGGTTTAGGCTCTTCCTCAGTGCCAAGATTTACCTCTAGTAAGGGATCTTGTACCTCAACCTTGAGATCATCCAGTGATGCGCCAAGGGCTTATCATGGCTTAGAAGAGCACAATGGAGCCATTGGAGATCATGTCTTGGATAAACTTGGAGATGTCTTGGAAATTCAAGAAGATGCCACGGATGATCCCGGATTGAACACAAGTTTGGCGGAGCAAGGGGTTAAGGACAGGCCACCATGACTGGCCAACACATGAGACGTTGCGCGGGACATCGCATGGGCCATCCGGCCACAACCGGCCATTGCACGCGCCAACGCATGCGCCATCCGGGCACAACCGGCCATTCGATCCATTAGCTATTCCGCAAGGTCCAATGACTAGGGCTCTGGCTAAAAGGTTCAAGGAAGCTTTGTTGGGCTTTGTAAGATCTCATCTTGGAGGTTTAGAGTCCATTGAAGACCATTTGGAAGGCATTGAAGTCGACATCACCAAGAATATTCCCATCGATTCCAAGGTGTTCACTTTACTTGAAATCGATGAGCATTAGGCTTTGGCATTGTGTAATTCGGCCTCATGGGCCTTTATTCTATCTTAGATTAGTTATTTATTTAGTCTAGAAGACATTGGGTTGGGCCTTGTTTGACTAAGTCCAATCCTTGCTTAATTATGTAATGTTGTTTACTTTTCCTAGTTGGACAAGGAGTAGGCTATTTCCTTGTTCCTTCCTTTATGTATTGCCGCCCCTTATAGGGATTGGAGTAGGTTATGTGCCAACCCCTCCCCTATATAAGGGCTCTTTTATCTCTTGAAAACATATGTCAAGTTAATCAATAAAGTTGAGAGGTTTATACCCATATCGATTTCTTTGGCTTCTTTGTTCTAGTTTGAGCAAACTTAGGGTTCTTCAATCTTGTAGAGTCCTAGCAAGCAATTAGGTTGTGATTGCTTAATTGTTTGTGAATCTTGTGATCTTGAGAGATCAATTGCAGGTCTAATTGATAGCTTAAGTCCGATGTAAGAGGAGGAATTACCTTGTGAAGGTCATCGACATACATATCTAGAAGTTGAAGAAGTTCAAGTCGACTTTGGTGGTTATTCAAAGGGTAGATTTGAATCTAATACAGCTAGATTCGTATCAATTGGTATTCAGAGCATAGGTTGTCATCTTCCATCGGTAAATCTATCCTTCTTTTCATCATTCATCAAGTTTTCATCCATCAAACTTCATCTTGTTCTTATCACATCATATAGTTCCAAAAATTCAGAAACTTTGAAAATTCATAGCCGATTCATCTTACATCTTTTTGCTTTGAAATTTCAGGTTCATGCAATATGTCATATGTTCTATCAACTCCAAAGTGACCCATTAAACCCCCTTCATGCGATTCCCTCAAGAGCAATATGCACAAAGAACAAGAAGGCACACACAATCTAGATTCCTTAAACAAAAATCCATCATGCTTATAATACTTTCCAAATCCAGAATTTTCACATGCTTTAAATATCTCACTAAAGTAAACATCACCAGCATATAATTCTTTAATATACTCAAAACCAAGAAACTTAGAATCAAGCATGGAAAGTAAAACATACCTCCTTGATAAAGCATCGGCTACAACATTCTCCTTACCTTGTTTATATCGCACAACATAAGGAAAGCTCTCTATGAACTCGCTCCACTTAGCATATAGTAACTTGAATTCGAGACATGCTAATATCTTGTTGTTGATAACTTGAATATCAACACTCATTCTCCAAATTCCTACAAAATCACTCAAGAGAAACACAATTTTGCTTGGAAATTCTCTTTCCAAGTTGTTAGTAGCAACAAGTGTATTTTTAAGCAAAAGCAAGATCAAATTAAAATTATCATGCAAAGCATTCTTAATCTCACTCTTAGTAGCTAACATACACTCTTTAACAACTTCTTTAGAAATCTCTTTCTTCTCACCCAAAACAGAATTATTTGCAATGCTATGATCAACCAAAACAGATTTTTTTTCATCACAATTAGTATCCAAAACAGATTTAGTTTCATCACAAACAACACCTAAATCAGATTTAGTGTCATTGCAAAAAACACTCAAATTAGGTTTAGTATCATCAAAACCAACACTCAAATTAGGTTTAGTATTTTCGCAAACAACATCTAAAACACTCTTTGCAACTAAGGTTGTTTTATCATCAAAACAATTATGAATTTTAGGTTCGGATTTACTCCTTTCTTTGGCCCTAAATTCCGCATCCAATTTATCAAAATCATCTCTTACTTTAATTTCATCTTTTAAAGCTTCTTGAAGTGATAAAGGAATTAAAGAGATAGGCTTCTTACCACACATGAAGCAATACCTATTTGTCTCACCATCATGATGATCTTTGTTGTGAAATTGCCAAGGTCGACCAAGTAGTACATGACATGCTTGCATGGGTAAGACATCACACAAAACATCTCCCTTGTACCTGCCCAAAGAAAGAGAAACTAAAACTTGTTTGTTAACACTAATTTCTTCTTTATCATTGAAACAACCTAAGCTATAGGGTTTAGGATGATTAGAAGTAGGTAGTTGTAACTCTTTCACCAAGTAATCACTAACTATGTTTTTACAACTCTTCGCATGTATAGTCACACTACTAGGCTTCCCATTCGCATACATCCTAGTGTGAAACAAATTCTCCCTATGAACTTCCCCTTTCACATAGGCTCTCAAAGTTCTCCTATCACCCAAACTAATACACATGGTGCCAAGTTGTTTAAGTATTTGTTGTAACGTGGCATTAGTGTTTGCTTGTTGATTTTCCATGGTACCTACACAAAGAATAAAAATTAGTAGTAAAATTCCTCACAAGTGTGTGTGTGCTTATACCTTTGACTTGTGCTCTCGTGTTTGTACTCAAGTCCTATGGATTGGCGGTCCACTACTCTCTTAATGATCTCACAAGATTTGCCTTTTACTAGCTTCAGTAGGTCTAATAAGAGCAACTCTTAGAGCACTCCTTTCTTCTCGTGACCTACTTGAGGAACAAACAATTAGTAGCAAAGTTATTTGTGAATCAAAAGATAAGTGATCTTAAACAAAACCAAACCACTTAATACAGGCTCCTTATGTTGAAATTCTCCAAAGTTGCTGCACAAAAACTCAATTCAAGCACAATCACAATATCAATCGATTAGCATAAACCCTAGGGTTTATAACCTGAAATTCTTATTTTGTACCACTTGAATCCAATAGGGTTTGTAACCTGAAATTCTTCAAATCAAATCACAATTAACAGCAAAAGCAACCCAAGGATCTCAATTACTCAATCAATTAGGGCTAATTGCAACTAAATAGATCAATTGCACAAGAAAACCCTAATCCCCAATTTTCCCAAACTAGGAACCCTAGTTCCTGGAAAAAATCGATAACAGCACATATTTTTCTGATTTTTTTCAATATTTTTCCCAGAAAGATCACACCAAAATAAGTCTACAGCTCAAATTTCACAGCTTTCCGAGCTTAAACGAATCCAGAACAAAAATCACAAGTTTCTGGTCGAAAATTTTTTTTATTTTATTTTATTTTTTTATATTTTTCGATATAACTACTAGTTATGAGGGACTCAAATCTGAAATTTCAAAGCAAAACGATGCAAGATGAATCGGCTATGAATTTTTTAAGTTTCTGAATTTTTGAATTTTTCAAGAAGGTGGTGCGATGAGTGTTTGGGTGTGTTGTGATGGATGAAAACGTGATGATTGATGTATAGAAGGATAGATTTACCGATTGAAGATGACAACCTATGCTCTGATACCAATTGATACGAATCTAGTTGTATTAGATTCAAATCCCCTTTGAATATCCACCAAAGTCGACTTGAACTTCTTCAACTCCTAGACTTGTATGTCGATGACCTTCACAAAGCTATCCCTCTTCTTTCGTCAGCCTTAAGTACTCAATTAGACCTGCAATTGAATTCTCAAGATCACAAGATTCACAAACAACTAAGTTATCTCAACCTAATTGCTTGCTAGGACTCTACAAGATGAAGAACCCTAAGTTTGCTCAAACTAGAACAATGAAGCCAAAGAAATCGATATGGGTATAAACCTCTCAACTTTATTGATTAACTTGACTTATGTTTACAAGAAGGGGATGGTCCCTTTATATAGTAGTAGGGGACGCATAACCCTTCTCCTAAAACTAAAAGGAAAATATTACATAAAGGAAGGAACAAGGAAATAGCCTACTCCTTGTCCGACTAGGAAAAGTAAATAATATTACATAATTAAGCAAGGATTGGACTTAGTCAAACAAGGCCCAACCCAATGTCTTCTAAACTAAATAAATAACTAATCTAAGATAGAATAGAGGCCCAATGGCCGAATTACACAATATTAAGCCTAATGCTCATCGATGGATAACATGGTGCACAACATGGAATCGTTTGGAATATTCCTTGTTGTGTGATCTTCAAATCGGCCCCATGAGTCTTCAATGGTCTTCAATTCTTCAAGATGAGATCATGTAAAGCCCACAAAAGCTTCCTTAAACCTTTTAGCCCGAGCCCTTGTTATTGGACCCAACGGCATAGACAAAGGATCATGTGGCCGGTTGTGGCCGGGCATGGCCGAGTCAAGTGTCCGGGTGTAGCCGGGCATGGCCATGTCGCGTGCCCAGTGATGGCCGGGCATCTCCATGTTGCGTGGCCGATGTTGTGCGGGCATCTCCAAGTCGCGTGGCCGGTCACTTATGCTTCCATCTCCATGCTCCTCCAAGCTAGCATCGATGACATCTCTATGATCTTCATTGGCTCCAATGTGTCCTTCTAAGCCATGATAAGCCCTTGGCGCATCAGAATGAACAAGGAAATAACCTACTCCTTGTCCTACTAGGAAAAGTAAATAACATTACATAATTAAGCAATGATCGGAGTTAATCAAACAAGGCCCAACCCAATGTCTTCTAAACTAAATAAATAGCTAAACTAAGATAGAATAAAGGCCCAATTAGCCGAATTACACAATGCTAAAGCCTAATGCTCATCGATTTCAAGTAAGGTGAACACCTTGGAATCGATGGGAATATTCTTGGTAATGTCGACTTCTATGCTCTCCAATTGGTCTTCAATGGACTCTAAACCTCAAAGATGAGATCTAACAAAGCCCAATAAAGCTTCCTTGAACCTTTTAGCCCGAGCCCTTGTCATTGGACCTTGCGGAATGGCTAAAGGGTCAAATGGCCGGTTGTGCCCGGATGTCCCATGCGATGGCCGGTTGTGGCCGGTTGCTCCATCCGATGGCCCATGCGATGGCCGGTATGTGATGGCCGGTTGTGGCCGGTCATGTGGCCAGTGTTGCGCGGCTTCTCCAAGCAATGGCCAGTCACATGCGATGCCTCCAACTCCGTGCTCTCCAAGCTTGCATTCATGACATCTCCATCTATCTCCAAGACATGATCTTCATTAGCTCCAATGTGCTCTTCTAAGTCATGATAAGCCCTTGGCGCATCATCACCTCCTAAACTTGAACTAGCGCTGGAAGAAATGGCCGGTATACTTGAATTTGTAGTAGGCAAATCCTCACCATGGAAAGCAAACTCCTTATAACCTCTTACAAAGCCATCAACAATTAAATATTCTCGGACAATGTCTCTCTGATGCCACTTCCCGTTTTTACACTTAGCATATGGGCACACTATTTCGAGACCTTTACTTTCTCTCTCAAAAGCAAAATCAAGGAACTGTTCTAACCCTGCTTCATAAACAAGATAACACTTGTCCTTTTGCATCCAACTCTTGTCCATTGCACTTATATTTTATCCTAATAAATTACAAAGGCAAAGTGTTCAAAGATAATGAAATGCTGTACTAACATCAATGTTTCAATAACAATCACCATTAAGTAACAAATCCTCACCAAATTTACATTTTAACAAAAACATAAATCATGTGTTTCCAATTGGATAAATACATGGATGGCATTGAACAAAATCATAAATCAATACATGGCATTGAAAGCTAATGCATAAAGCTGAACAACATCATCAAACAAACTTGGATAAATAGGAAATCATTATATTCTACAACAACCTAAAACATTAATATATGACATAACAACACAAATATTCATGATCTCTCTAAATTTCTATCTTCATGATCATATTATTAGTTTCTCTAAAATTCTAAATTCTAACAAGTTAGACATAAAGCAAACACCAAAATTCCACAAAAATCAACAAAAATCAAACAACTAAAGGAAAAAGACAAACCCAAATGGTATGAAGAATGAAATTGGAGCTTTGTCTTCTCTTTATTTCTCCACAACTAGATTATACTATGAAGAATGAAGAAAACCCATTAGATTGGATGGAAAAGAATCAATAATATGGGGTTTAGGCTTGATTAAGCAAGAGGTAGCTCAAATGGTCGGATTTCCCTTTCTTTTTCAGAGAATCGAATCATTTCAGGCCGGAATTTGTGGAATGAAGAAGGCTGTTCTCGACTTAGCTAAAAGCTGTCTGAACAATCCAAAACGACGTCGTTTTTGGCGAAATAAAATTTAAATATATATATATATATATATTTTTTACATTCATATAAAACCAATTTCTGAATATTGGTATTTTTTTCAAAAAAATATATATATTACATATAGCGGCGTCTGTAGACCAAAACGCCACTATTTAGCGGCACCTACAACCAGACGCCGTTATATATATATCATGCACGAGCGAATTTTTCCCTCCAAAACAAAGGGAAAAAATTCACTCACCCAAAATATTAACATTGCGGTGTCTCTTCCATAAGACGCCACAAATTTGCAGCGTTTTACATCCAAACGCCGCAATATACTATAGGCGTGGAGTTTGTAAATTTTTTTTTGTTTTTGGGAGAGGGAATTTTTTCCCACCCGAAAAAAAGGGAAAAAAATGTCTCCCTCCATATTTAAAATAACGGCGTTTTTTCTTCTAGACACCACTATGTAGCGGCGTCAAGCTCTTAGACGCCGCTATATATTATACCGTAGAGTCGAAAATTTTCTTTGTTTTGTGTGAGAGGGGATTTTTCGCTCCAAAAAAAGAAAAAAAATTCTCTCCCTCCATACATAAAGATGGCGGCGTCTTTCTTTTGTGAACGCCGCTGTTTATACCTCAATTTACAATTGAGGATACATTGGTCTTTGCATGTGTTAGATCAAGATGAGTGGTCAGGATTTGATCAGAAATCCTGAAAGGACTTAGTCTCCATACCACCCTGATTGAGGAAAAATCTTGCAATTAATAAATAAAGGCCAAAATTAATAATTAAATTAATTAATAATAATTATTTTATGATAATTATCATTAATTACTCCCTGTGTGCCGCCCCCACCTATAGGGATGTGCTGCAGCAAGTCTCAAGGGTACAACTTCCTTAGATACAACAACCTGACACCTCAGGCAGAGAGTAAGGAAGGGAGTTGTATGCTACCTGACCATGCAGGTGGGAGATATATCATGGAATAAAATAATCTAAGTCTTTCCCATACCCAGGGAAGGCCGCCCTATGCCTATCATAGTCATAGGATGTAGTCTCCTCATCCCTTGCACTGAGGAGGCAGAGAGTAAGAGAGTAAGAGAGTAACATCAAGAGAAGCACTTACTGAACTAAGGGAGGCGTGAGGTATTATCACTCACCACCCTTATACATGACCACCCTAGTATAGTGGTCAAGTCGTCCCTGCTAGCAGTACTTCCCTGAGAGGCAAACTTGCATTTTGTTCATTTAAGGACAAAGAGGCAAGGTTGAAGCAATACTACTAGGTAGGGGGTGCGACTCTATAGAGGGGTTTTACCATGATGTTCCTTGATATACATGGGTCATCTTGGTGAAATTTTATCTCAAACAGACTTAGCATGAAAACCTTATGCTAGTTTTTCAGTTAAGGACAATTTGAGGAGTCAAACCAACTTCTCTATGCTAGAGAGTTCGATTTAGTTAGAATTTTTCCCATAGCTTTATGGTGATAATCTATGTCTACTGGTGGAAAATCAGCTTCATTGGACTTAGAATGAAAAACTTATGCTAGTTTTTCATTTAAGGACAACTTAGGGAGAGAAACCTAGTTCACCATCAAGGGGAGCTCGGTTTTACTTAGAATTTTTTCCATAGTCTTATGTGAATATTCTAAGCTCCTTGGTAAAATTTCAGCTCATTCAGACTTAGAATGCAAAACTTATATTAGTTTTTCATTTAAGGACAGTTTGAGGTGAGAAGCCCGGGTTACTATGAAGGAAGGCTCAGAACAAGCCAAGATTTTAACCATATTCTATGGCTGATATACGAAACCTACTGGTAAAGTTTGAGCTTGATCCAAGTTTGTTTGCAACTTTTACACTCTTTTCAGTGAAGGACAAAGTGGCTTTATCACCCTCGTATGGCCATATCTCTCAGTAAAAGGGTATTTTCATCCTTGGAAGGCCTTAATATGGCTAAGTATAGAGAATTTTGTGGCCTAGGTGATATCTCTCATACTCCATGGTCACCTCTCAGTCAATTTAGTAGTTTCAGCTCAATGGAGGCAATAGGGACTACACCTGCTACAGTAGATGCAGCCTATCACCTCATACTACCTAGTACCTCATACTACCTAGGTACTATGAGGAGGGAGTCACCTATATGCTATGAGGGACGCCTCACACCCTTCTCCTCACCTTCGTATCACCTGCTGCAGCATCTAGAAGGAGAAGGAAGCTCCACTACAACTTCCTAGAAGTTTCCTCCGACCAATTAGAAGAGTTCGCCTTCCTCAGCAAGTAGAAGCCCACCAGTTTCAAGGCCCAGGCCGCCCCCTATATAAAGGAACCATTCCAAGCTTTAGAAATCAGATTCCACATCTCACACTTCCTCCGGGAAAAAACTAAGCTCTGCGCTTATCTTATTTCTGGCTCCGCGCCTTTTTATTCTTGTTCATCACGAGTTCTTACTCGTTCTTCAATATTCTCTTGTTCAATCTCGTCCAAGGACATTAAAAAACAAATCTCTTGTTTATTTTAGAGAAGACGGCAATTGAATTGTCCTTCTCCCCCCTGTTCTTGTTTTAAACTTAGAAAGGCCTATCGATACTTGGTTAGGTCTAAAGAGTTTCATGAGTGAAGGATGAAACTTGCAAACCCTAATGCAACATTTGGACACTATGGATACTGAATTCGATGCTTTGGCCAATGACGTCCAACAAGTAAAGGATGGCCAAAATCAACAAGCTCAACCACCTCAACAAAGAGCTAATGTCACAATCAATAATGAGAGAATTCAACTTCCACCACCAAGACAAGTTGTTCCTCGGATGGATCCCATGGAGAGGTTGAGGCAACAAGAGCTTGGAGGTCAAGCAATCAATGAAAACATTCGGCCTAGGAGGGGAGTTAAAAGAGAAGAGCCTAAAGACAACATCAAGAACAAAATCCCTAAATTCAATGGGAGAGGGTCACCATCGAATTACTTGGAGTGGGAGTCGAAATTGGATATGTACTTTGATTACTATCTTCATGCCGAATCAAAGAAGGTGCAAATTGCTACTCTTGAATTTTCAGAGAATGCTTTGAATTGGTGGAATCAATTAGTGCAAACAAGAAGACGAAATTTAGAAAGACCTATTGATACTTGGTTGTCACTAAAGAGCTTTATGAGGAAGAGGTTTGTTCCAAGTTTCTATACTAATGGCCTTTACAAAGAGAAAGTCTAAGCTCTTACCTCGTGGAGATGGTCCATTCCAAGTCTTGGAGAGGATCAACAACAACGCCTACAAGCTAGATCTTCCAAGTGAATATGGCAATGTAAGTGCTACTTTTAATGTTTCAGACTTATCCTTATTTGATAGTGATGCAGATTTGAGGACAAATCCTTTTCAAGGGAGAGGGGATGATGCGCCAAGGGCTTATCATGGTCTTGAAGAGCATAATGGAGCTAATGGAGATCATGTCTCGGATAAACATGGAAATGTCTTGGACATTCAAGAAGCTGCTAAGGTTGATCCGGGGTTGAACGCAAGCTTGGAGGAGCATGGAATTGAAGGGATCGCACATGACCAGCCATCGCTTGGAGAACCCGCGCAACACCGGCCACTTGACCGGCCATCGCATGGGACAACCGGCCACAACCGGCTATAGCATACAGAATCCGCGCACAACCGGCCAATGGACCCTTTAGCTATTCCGCAAGGTCCAATGACTAGGGCTCGGGCTAAAAGGTTCAAGGAAGCTTTATTGGGCTTTGTTAGATCTCATCTTGGAGGTTTGGAGTCCATTGAAGATCAATTGGAGAGCATTGAAGTCGACATCACCAAGAATATTCCCATCGATTCCAAATTATTCACCTTACTTGAAATCGATGATCATTAGTTCTTATATTGTGTAATTCGGCAAATTGGGCCTTTATTCTTACTTAGATTAGTTATTTATTTAGTTTAGAAGACATTGGGTTGGGCCTTGTTTGACTAAGTTCAATCCTTGCTTAATTAAGTTATGTATTTACTTTTCCTAGTAGGACAAGGTGTAGGAAATTTCCTTGTTCTTTCCTTTATGTGTAAACCGCCCTTGAGGAGGTTTAAGGGGGTATATGCGTCGACCCTATCTCTATATAAAGGGTCCATCCCCCTCTTGTAAACATATGTTAAGTTTTCAATAAGATTTGAGGTTTATTCACCCAATTGATTATCTTAGCTTCATTGTTCTAGTTTGAGCAAACTTAGGGTTCTTCAATCTTGTAGAGTCCTAGCAAACAATTAGGCTGTGATTGCTTAATTGTTTGTGAATTTTGTGATCTTAGGTATTCATTTGCAGGTCTAATTGAAGACTTAAGGCCGACGAACGAAGAAGAAGACTAGGTTAGGTTTATCGACTCATACAAGTCTAGAAGTCTTGGTGTTTCAATTCGACTTTGGTGGCTATTCAAAGGTGGGATTGAATCTAACACAACTAGATTCGATATCAAGTTTCAAAGTTTTCCTTTTCAATAAAGCTCTTGCACTTGAAGTGCTTGTCTGGTATGACAGGAAAAGCTTTAGACTTGGTTTTAGAGTTGTTGCGAGATGTATTTCCCTTTGCAGCAATTCCTACTTCTCTTTATAAGAGTCTTGCCACTAAATTCATAGATGTCCCCAAGATTGTATGTTGTATTGGGGAGATAGAGTAGATCAAGAGTCTTGCCATGTCTGTGGAAGTTCCCGGTGGTTACAACCCAACTCTGGTGAATCTTTGAATAAGGAGGATGTTGTTGCGAACTGGGGGAAATTGTGGCCTGCAAAGGTATTGCGGTATTTTCCGTTAATCCCAAGGCTGCAGAGGCTTTTCGTGTCCTCTAAGACTTCGGAGTCTATGAAGTAGCATGCCCATGGCCGTTCCAATGATGGAAATTTGAGGCATCCAGCAGATTCTTTAGCCTGGAAGGATTTTGATTCTAGGTATCCGGATTTCGCTTCGGAACCTAGAAATATTCGCCTTGGACTTGCATCTAATGGGTTTAATTCGTTTAAGACAATGAGTAGTACTTACAGTAAATGGCTGATCGAGCTCAAATTATGCATATTTTTATGGCTATTTTTCTATACTTTTTACCACTTTTATATGCATTTATACCTTATTTTCTAAGTATTTGTGTTTTTAGTCTTATGAGAAGTGAAATTGAGAATTTGCTTATTTTCACTACTTTTGGAGCTATTTTGATTACTTTTTACACAGATATTAGCAAAGTAATTTTGAGTATAGATTTGGAGATGCAAAGTTCGTGTTTGAAGATTTCTTGAAGATAATTTGAAGATTTGAAGATCATTGAAGAATTATTTCAAGAAGCAAGGAATGAAGATTGGAGCTAAAATTGCAAAGGATTGAAGCCAAGCCCAGAAGAAGCCCTGAAGTTAAAGATTTTTGGATTATTTATATGGGAATATACTTAGCCCATATAAACCTATAATTGGAGTTAAAATCCCAATTTGTAGGTCTAATATCCAAAAGAATATCCAAATCCCGCATTAATCTCGTAGATTTGAGATATAAGCCCGTTTTCAGTGCAGTCTCAGTAGAAAGCCCATAATTTTCTGCTAAGATGTCCGTTTTAAGCCCATGAGTAGCCGTTGGAAAGCTAACTCCGAGCTCTACAACTTTTCTTTGAAGTACAAAGCCCAATACTGCTGTTCTCAAGCCCGAATCTGCCCGTGAAGTTTCTGCAGAAATCCAGAAAATTCCAGAATCCTATTTTAACTTGGATTCTACTTTAGGATGACATCTAATCCAACTTGGAGTCTAAGTCAGCCCTAAACCGCTCTATCTATGTTCCTCCACTATAAATAGCCACCTTTGGTCTAGATTTTAGATGTAATTTTATTCTTCATAAGATATATTGTTTAATTGAAGATTTGGAGGAGAAAAACCCTAGGAGCCGCCGCGCCCTTCTCTTCCTCATCTATAGATAAGTTTTCTTCTTCTTGTTTGTGGATGATCACTCAATTTATGAGTGAGTAATCCCTTTCTTTTCTCCAATGTAGAATTTAATTGATCTCTGGACTAATTCCATGGTGAGATTTTGTGCTTTTATATGAGAATTTATTTGAGTATTTCTTGGATCTCTGTATGAATTCTATGTTGCCTGTTTTGATTGATTGGGTCGACACTTTCATGATAAATTGAGTTAGCATTGGCTAGATTAAGTTGTGAATTAATCACTCCAGCTTAATTTTATGTAGCAATTGGATGTGAATTAATCCTCCATCCAAGAGAGAAAAGAATCAATGGGCGAGAAATTTCTCATTGTGCTTGTTATTAAATTACTAGTTCTTTATGCCTTATTCCTAAGTGATCTCTAAGCCCTAAGAAAGTAATTGATTGCTAAAAGAGTAAAAGGGATAGATTGACTTTAATCGGTAATCTAATCTGATTAAGATAATTTAGGTTAAGTCCGACAAGCTATTCAAGGTTCTCATAATCTTTAGATATCAATGATTCATGTTATTGTTGTCAAGAGGGATATTAATTCTATGTTGGAGGTTTCTATTTAATTGATTTTCTTATAATATTCACTACCTTTAATTAATTGTTTTCTTTAATTTTCTTGATTGCTTTCTTAGTTAATTTACTTATTAGTTAGATTTAATTTTAATTCTTCTTTAAATTCTCTTTACTAATTTGTTTTGTTTGAGAAAAGGAAGAGTCGTTTTCTCTGTGGGATCGACCCCTACTTGCCCTAGCTAGTTTAGTTAGTAATTGTTGGGATAATTATTTTTATGATTGCTGACGACCGATCATAAATTTTGGCGCCGTTGCCGGGGAGATTGTGTTTAATTTTCTTTTTCTCTTATTTTATTTTCTATTAGATTTGCACTTGATCATCTTTGTTTTGCAGAATAGATTCAATGGAGCAATCACAAACGTTACGAGAGCTGAATTTCAACTGTGAATTGCCGCCCCTTTGTATTGACTATCCAGCCATGGATATGTCTTACAAATTGAAGCCAGGAGTAATCCGTATGCTCCCGATTTTTCAAGGAGAACATCATGAGAATCCTCATGAACATATGCAAAGTTTCTTTCTGAAGTGTGCTACAATCACTGGGATGCCTGAAGAGGACTTAAAACTTCGAACTTTTCCTGTCACATTAGACGGAAAGGCAAAAGAATGGTTCTTAAGACTACCACCCAAATCCATAAAATCTTGGAAAGAGATGGAGACAGTATTTTTGAATAAATTCTTTCCGGAAGCTAAGCGTGCTGATGTCAGAAGAAAGATCAACACTTGTCAACAATTGAAAGGCGAAAAGTGGTATCAATACTGGGAGAGATACAATCAGATCTGCGCAAGTTGCCCTTACCACAACATCAGCGAAGCACTTTTGATTCTACACTTTTATGATGGCCTTATTTATGAACATCGCACCTATGTCGATGCTGCCAGTGGAGGAGGACTTACATTCAGAACCCCTGAAGAAGCAAGGAAGCTGCTCAACACTATGGTGGAAAATATACATCAATTTGGTAAAACCAATGAAGCCGATGCAACAAAGGACTCAGGGATAGCAGAAATTCGAAAAGAGCTAAAGGAAGTGACTACTCAATGCGGAAATTTAGCAAAGATGTTTGCTGAATTTATGAGTGTTTGTTCACAACCTTCTATTCAAAAAAGAGGAATCAATGCTATTGAAGAAACTCAGCATTGGATGGAATTGCCGGAATTCTGGTCAATTTTTTTAATTTTTTTTAATTTTTTTTATATTTTAAGGACCTTAAATTTGAAATTTCCAAAGCAAACGGAGTTAAGATGAATTCGCTATGATTTTTCAAAGTTTCTGATTTTTTTGAATTCTTTTTTCAATAAGATGGATGAAAAACTTGATGATAGATGAATAGAATGATAGATTTACCGATTGAAGATGACAACCTATGCTCTGATTACCAATTGATACGAATCTAGTTGTGTTAGATTCAAATCAACCTTTGAGACTTGCCAAAGATAAACTTGAAACACCCATACTTCTAGACTTGTATGAGTCGATAAACCTAACCTAGTCTTCCTCTTCGTTCGTCGGCCTTAAGCTCTCAATTATACCTGCAATTGAACTCTTAAAATCACAAGATTCACAAAAAATTAAGCAATCACAACCTAATTGTTTGCTAGGAATCTACAAGATTGAAGAACCCTAAGTTTGCTCAAACTAGAACAATGAAGCTAAGATAATCAATTGGGTGAATAAACCGCAAATCTTTATTGAAAACTTAACTTATGTTTACAAGAGGTACTGGAGCCCTTATATAGGCCAGAGGTTGACGCATAACCTACTCCAAAACCCTAATTTTCGTCCAACCATAAAGGCTACACAAAAGATCCTTCTAGAAACTATCCAAAAATACAACCAATAGAAAAATAGCTAAGGATTGGACTTAGTCAACCAAGGCCCAACCCAAATACCATCCAAACATAAAAATAAACTAATTTAAGGTAGAATTAAGCCCAAACAAGGATAACTAATGATAATGGGCTCATGCCATGATGTCAATCCGGCCATCTAGAATCAATAGCAAGCAAAGTGATGAACTTGTAATTTGTTGGTGTTTTCTTGCTCAAAATCATCATCAAAGCTCTTCAATTGAACTTTAATAGTCTTCATGTCATCAAGATGAGTCCTTGGTGCATAATTCCCTCCATGATAAGCCTTGGGCGCATCACACATCGATACGTTCTTTTCCACCATGATGCGATTGAGCCATTTAGAAGGTTAGTATAAACAATCAATAGCATAAACATATGTTTTTACATCTTAGTACTAATTAAGCTTCTTTTTAAGTTTAGAAACTACAAGAGAAGCTTGGTCATCAACAACCGTTCTCGACGACCTAACCAACGTGATGTTGATAAGTTATCCACGGAGATGTTTCTTGATTGGTTTAGGCACAGGTAAGTTAATTACCTTTTCCTTTATTGTTATGTTACTTACAATGGATTGTATCTAAGTTACTTATACATGGATTATCTTCAGGTTAACGATGGGCTTCAAGTTTCTGAAGAAGTTGGAATTCTTGCTCGAGGTCCAAAGGAGATTGTGAAAAGATACAAGGGATATTCCATCAATGGATATCGGTTTAAGGTCAAACAATTTGAGAGCAAGGGCCGAACGCAAAATTCTTGAGTAGTTGTCACTTTGTCAACAACAAGTTATGCTAGTTCTCGAGATTTGAACCCTTTAGAAGGAAACCTTGACTACTATGGAGTGCTTAATGATATCATTGAATTAGATTTTGATAAAAAGTATAGGGTTGTCTTGTTTCGATGTCACTGGGCTGATGTGAATAGTTCTAGAGGTGTTAGGAAAGATGAGTTTGGGTTTACTCTAGTCAATTTTGATCGGCTCATTCATACTGGTGATCATGTTGTTGATGACTCTTATGTTTTCTCCTCTCAAGTTAAACAAGTTTTCTACTCGCAAGATCCGATCGAACGAGCTTGGCATGTTGTTGTTCACAATACACCTAGAGATAATTTTGACATGGGTGGGGAACCCTCCAATGAGCCACGAACGGAGTTTTTTCCATCCAATCTAATGGTTGACGAATCCGAAATGCAATGGATTCGACATGATGTTGAGTTAGATGAATAACATGTTTAATTTTGTAAATGGGTTTAGGGGTTCTCATTTTGCAAGGGCAACTTATCCAAAAATTGTGTTTATGCAATGTATATGAATTCCATTTGGATGTAGCATTGTGTAATTCATTTTCTTTGGTAATTTTGTTGAGTTCTTATACAAATTTGATTTAATTTTAGTTCTTAGTTTTTATATTTGTCGATTATAATGTTGAATACCATTTATTTTGCCCAAGGATTGCAGCAAAATAGAGGCGTCTAATGAACCAAATGCCACTATTTCGCGGCGCCTAACGAATACAATGCCGCTATTTAGCGGCGTCTAATGAAATAAACGCCACTATCTGGTGGAGTCCATATGGGAGCCCAGTTACCCCTCAACTGGGAGCTCGGTTGAAACCTTCAATTTGGGCGAAGTCACTGTCCTGACTGGGAGCCGACTTCGCCCCCAACTGGGCCCCAGTTCGACTTAAATTGAACATATAGATGGCGGCGTCTTGTTACGTGTGACGCCGCTATTTGATAAATTGAACATAAGAATGGTGTCGTTTTTGTCACCCTAAACCATCTTATACCTAAAACTTCCTAAGTCCTTTTCATTTTCTAAGTGTTCTCCCTTCTCCTCTCCTTCGATTCGCGCCCTTCTCCTTAAGAGTAAGTTTGTTCCTTTCCTTTTCCTTTTCCTTCCGTCTGTTCTCCTTTCCTTCGATTCTTTACCTAATTTGTAAAACCCTAATTTTTCTCTGCTAATTTCCCTTCACATTTTTTTTGTTTAAGTTTCTCAATTTTTTGTTTAATTTTTTTTTAGTTTCTTCTAAAGGATATTGACACTTCTTCATTTTCTTAACTGGGTTCCTCCTTGGCTTCATTCTGCTACCTTGTCCTCAATTTGGGTAAGTAAAGACTGTTCTTGTTTGCAACATGTTCTGAATATCTATTCTTGTACTGTATGACTTAAACATCATTTTTTTTCTTCTTATTTGTAAGGAATTCTTTTTTTTTTTGTTATTATAAATGTAGGAAAGAGATGCAACTTTGTTAATCACTTTCTGTTACATCTTAACCAGGCATTTCTCTCTTACGAACCAGCTGGAAACTTTCATCTCCGGATAATTGTTAATATGCAAAACTACAATACAAGGTTCGTAAGAAATCGTCATTTGTTTTGATTGAAGTTTTAATATTCCATATGTAGTTTAAATAACTAATTTGGTTTTTTTGTCTACTATGCAGCAAACCCAAAGGTTATTTGAAGAGGAAAAACCGGAAGGTTCAACTTCTATAATAAACTCGAAGAAAGCAATTCAGCAGCAATGTCGAGTAAAACCTACTAGCAACAGGGATTTAGCAGCAAATGACGACCCAATTGAGGCTGCAAAAGACGACCCCACTAAGGCTGGAAATGGATTGGATGTTCCTGTTCCGGCCCTCCCCACTTCGACCCCAGAAGTGGATCCTCCCATTGCGACCCAAGCAGTGGATCCTCCCACTTCGACCCCAGCAGTGGATCCTCCCACTTCGACCCCAGCAGTGGATCCTCCCACTTCGCCTCGGGTCGGTTCGGCTGCGCTTAACGAAGCGGGGGTTTCTGCTAATAATTCCCAACCGAACACCAGTCGTGATGCCACTTCTGAACTCTCTGAGCCGATTGATTCAAAATATATGACGACCGTTACAGATATTCGACTAAAACCAAAATTTATTTGACTTCAATTTTTTTTTCTGTAACTTTTTTTTTATAATTTACTAACTCATTTTTAATTATAGTTGTTGATGACAAAGGAGTGGAGAAACAAGTAAAAACAAATTTGAATAAACTATGGACCGAAAGGCCTCCCTACAGAGTTATTATTAAAGGCAATGAATTGAAGCAACCTGTTGGAGATGAAAGCAAACTCCTTGGAGGATTTTTAGGGAAGTTGGGTCGGGATCAAGTACGACTTCCAATGAGTCCAAAGCCATGGAATACCGTTGATCATACTGTCAAAGAAAGAGCGGTTGTGTTCTAATAACTTATTTTTCATCTTTCCAAATAGAGTTCTAACTTGTGTTTGTGTTCCATATTTGAATTCAAAGTGTAATGCATAATGTTAATCTGATTTTTCTGCATTATAGTTTATGTTTTCAGACAAGATTTCGCTTTGACTGTGACACACACCCATGGCTAGAAATGAATATGGGAAAAAAGTGGAGGGACTACAGGCATAAATTGAAGAAAGAATTCTATAGAGATACACTTCCTACGACGAAAGCTGCGCGAGATCCAAAGATACCCACATACCTTTTTGACCCCATGGCAGAATATTGGCACTCAACAAAAGGAAAGGTACATCTTATTACTTTTAAATTTGTAGAAAAAGGGACATTCTTATTGGCACATTATTCTTAGGTAAGTTGGTATATTAACGTTATGAATTTTTGTTAATAGAAAAAGGCAAAAGTAGGAACAGAGAGCCGAGAATGTCAACATAATCTTCACACGGCAAGCTCAAAAAACTTTGCGAGACTGAGAAATGAGATGGTAAGTAATTTAGAATTGCTGCGTTTTTAAAGAATGTAAATATTAATCTTGGTTGTTGCTGCTACTTTTTTTCTACAAATTTAAACAAGTTATTTAAATTGTTTTCTCCTATGACATGCAAATTCTTCTTTGATTTATTTATAGAGGAAAAAAAGGAGAAGATGTTGGGCGTCTCAACGTGTTCAGGAAGACGCATACAAGAAGAAATGGAGCACCCGTAAACGAAAAAGTTGGGGAAGTTATGGTGAGTTTTCCAATTCTAAATGAAGCAATTATGGTCATTTAATGTGTATTATTTCTCTTTGCAAGTGGCTCTGACATGTGGTTTGTAATTGTTATAATAATAGAAAAGGATAGACGAATTGCGGACAACCGCATCTACGGAGGATACACAGAATTTGTCAAAGGATGAAGTTGAAAGTAGAATTTTGGTTGAGGTGTTAGGGGAAGAACAACCTGGCCGAGTCAGATGTCTTGGATTGGGTGTCACACCAAAAGACGTCTTTAAAGACAATGCTCATTTGTTCACGGCCTATTCAAAGGGAAATTCTTCATCAGAGGTTCAGCAACTAAGAGAAGAAATGCAGGTTCGAAATTTAAATTGCTTTACATTATAATTTGATGAAAACTGGATATTACAATAAAGGAGTTCATTTTTCTCATTTTGGTTGGACATGGGCTGTTAGGACTTTTATTTAAAGTTATTTATGTCTTTTGTGTGTAGCGAAGGGAATTACAAAATCAACAAAAGATTGCGCAAATTGAAGAGGAGAGACGAGTGGAGAGAGAGCAGCTTGATCGTTTGACTACTGAAAATGCTCGAATGAACTCCAAACTAGATAAGCTCATGATGATTGTTGCACAAAAATTCCCAGATTCTATAGATGTTGTGACGGAGAGTACGCCACAGGTAATGAGATTTCCATTTTCTCATTATTTAGTGTATGTAAAAGTCTTTGACCCTAAACTGATTTTCTAATTTAGTGCTATAACTCTTATATTTTTTAGTAGGGCACTAAAAATGTGAATACTAGTGGCGGTGGCGGTGGCGGTGGCGGTGATGATGGAGATGGCGATGATGGTAATTTTTTTGTCAATACTTCAATTTCCAGTGCACAATCACGTTGTAGTAAACAAGTAGATAAAATATGATTCTTTTGATTCCTTTAATTACTTTAATCATGTGTGGTTGATGTAACACTGGAACAATAGAGTTTTTTACCGAAATTGTGTATATATATGCTACTTTCAATACCATGTGGATGTAACGTAATAAACTTCCTTTGGTAATTAAGTGTGATTATTCAAAATTTCATTTCAATTATAGTTTCTGATATTTTATATTTTGTGCTATTATTGTATAGAAATAACTCTCACCCACCCTAAATTTTCCTATAAATAAAAGTCCTGATTTGGGGTATAACCTTAGATAGCGGCGTCTAAAGAACAAAGCGCCCATATATAGCGACGTCTGAAGAACAAAGCGCCCTTATATAGCGGCGTCTAAAGAAACAAACGCCGCAATATTTAACTGCTTCCAAAAATAATATGTTTTTTAAATTGCAGGTAGCGGCGTCTGGATGCCCCCAAATAGTGGCGTCTGGACGCAGCGAAATAGGAGTGTCTGGACGCCGCCAAATAGGGGTGTCCCGACCCCGCAATATGCTTTTCAAAAAAGTATTATTTTTCCATAAACGTCTAAAGGTAGCGGCGTCTAGACGCCACCAAAAAGTGGCGTCTGGACGCTGCAAAATTTAATTTAAAAAAGTATTGTTTTTCATAAAGGTCTTCAGATAGCGGCGTCCAGCCGCTATATTTCATTTTTAAAAAAAATATAGTGATTTCGAAAAAATTATATGACGGCGTTTAGACGCCGTTATGGAATAGCGGCGTTTGAGACCATGACGCCGCAAAATAACGGCATTTTGTATAACGGCGACTGTTCAGACGCCGTTATTTTAAACAGCGGCGTTGCTATATGTAAAATAAAACGCCGCTATTTCACTCTTTTTCTGTAGTGTATAAGATATGGAGAATATAATCAAAAATATATCTTGAATCTGTATGTTAACCCAAACCATCTTTTCAAGTCGGGTGAGTTGCAAAATTCAGGCGAGAAATTGCTAGCTCCAACATCAGTGGATGCCTCAGGAAAATCTGGAGGAGTAATTACCGCAGGAAAATCTATAGATGAATTTACCGTTGGAGAAACTTGAGATGAACTTACCGGTGGCTGTACAGAGACATTTGGCGCTGGCAGTTGCGATGCCTGCTGCATTGATGATGCTGGTGCTGGTTGAAATTGGATAAGACTTGGAGAAACAGACAAAAAAGATCAGTCTCTAGAACGAAGATTGGACGCAATAGAAGTAGATGGAAACAGAAACTCATTCTCCACAAACACCACATGGCGAGAAGTGTAAAACTTATTGGCAGCAAAGTCAAAACATTTATAGGCACTTTGGTGATCACTATACCCAACAAAAATGCATGGATTGGACCGAAAATTAAGTTTATTTTTAGAATAAGGTCGAAGCCAAGGATAACATAAACAACCAAAACCTCTAAGTTTTGATTAATTTGGATCCTGTTTAAACAAAAGTTGAAAGGGAGAGTGATTATTTAAGATAGGAGTGCGTAACCTATTGATTAGGTAAACGGCAGTTTGTGCCAAGGTCCAAAACTTTGAAGGCAGTTTAGTATGGTAGAGCAAGGCAAGACCAGTTTCGACTATATGACGATGTTTTCTTTCGGAGACACCGTTGTATTCTAGTGTATGCGGTGGTGTTTGAAAATGAGATATGCCATGCAGTTGGAGAAGTTGTTTAAGTTTTTCATACTTTCCACCCCCATCTAAGAAAACAAAAATAATTTGTGCCTGAAAGAACTTTTCAGCAAGAGACTTGAATTTAGGAAACAGAATAAAAAGATCAGATTTCCTTTTCATAGGAAAGAACCATGTATATCGACTAAAGTGATCAACAAAAATATAAAAAATAGGAGAAACCTTCAATAGAAAGTTCAGAGGAAGGTCCCCAAACATTAGAGTAAATCAACTCAAGAGGACGAGAACTGGACAATGTAGAAAAGGCAAAAGGGAGTTTATGACTCTTACTACATTGACAAGCATTACAAACAGAGAAATCAGAAGACCTAGATGACAACTTGAATTTATTCATTAGAACTTGAAAAATTGACCGAGAGGGGTGTCCAAGCCGACCATGCCAGTCAAGGGCAAAGACTCGTTTGGAAACAAAAACGGTTGGCAACCTAGCAGGAATAGAAATTGGGAGTTGGTAAACACCATCAATGAGCTTTCCCCGCGCAAGTACCTGTTGTGTCTGCACATCCTTAACCAGAAAATAATCATCATGAAACTCAATGAAAACGTTATTCTCATTACAGAACTTAGAAACATAAATAAGATCTTGTTTCATGGCAGGAACACATAAAACATCCTCTAACTTGAAGGATTTATTTTTGTAGCGGAAATCAACAATACCATTATGTGTAATAGACAAACCTTTGCCATCCCCAACAACAACTTCATTAGTACCATCATAATCGGTGAGCAAAGATAAATTCTGAAGATTGGTTGTAACATGGTCAGTGGCACCCGAACCCATACACCAATTCTTAGTTGTACCCGAATTCTGATTCCAATGCTGAACACCGCCAACAGAGAGGAAGTAGCGAAATTCACACGAGGTGAGGAGGAGAAAAATTGTTTACCATTACGGCAGGATTTGGCTAGGTGACCAATCCTGTCGCAGATCTGACAGACAGGTCGAGCGGCGGGAGAAGAACTCTTGTTGTGAGGAACTCGAGAAAAATCACGATTCCTATAGCCACGAGAAGCAGAGTTAGTCGAAACACGTCTTTTGAAATTAACAGTGGGAATGCTTACATCCATAGGAGGTGTTTCCTGCTGCTTGAGATATCGTTCATGCGCCGTGAGTAAATCATTCAGTTGCTCAAAGGAAAGTGGGGTCTCCCTCACACGAATGACAGCATCTATCTCGCGGAACTCGGATCCAACACCTTTGAGGACATGGAGCAGAAGATCATCATCGTCAATTGGAGTGCCAGTGAGCCGAATTTCATCGGCAATCTGTTTCATCTGCTGCAGGAAGTCGCCAACAAGTTTATTATCCTTTCCGCGTAGAGGACAATTTGTCTTTAAGAGCAATCATTCTAGACCGATTACAATTGGCAAAGGCTTGAACCAAGGTCGCCCATGCGGCATGGGATGTTGTAGCAGACAAGATAAAAGGAATAATGGCTTCCGATGTGGAAGCGATAATAGCATGCAGGATGAGTTTATCCTGTCGTAGCCAAAAGGAATAGGTGGGATTGGAGACCGCCTTCCCATCACTTTCAATAGTCTTCGATGGTGCCGGAAAAGATCCATTGACATAACCGGAAAGATCAAGACCACAAAGTAAAGCATCGAACTGTGCTTTCCATGATGGAAAGTTTGTGGTTGTAAGTTTAACAGTTCACTGATTTGTGGCGTTAATGTTTATAGGGGTAACACCGGAAGGAGTGGCGGCAATGGAAAAGAATAAAAAAAAAGTGAAAGGTGGAAGAAAATCAAAGAAGGGAAGGCCACAGGAACGAGATCTTGAATGAATCAAGGAAGAATCTCTGATACCATATAAGAAATATTAATACACAAATGTTTGGAAGAGAAACTTGAATCTCTCGTATTGTATTGAGGTATATATATACACTTAGAAGTGTACTACACGATTACAAAGTACAAAGTACAATAGTACAAAACGTGTCCATAAGTAGTAGAGCTAATTATGGCAGGACTAATTACAACAGGACAAGGTAATTATACAGAATCAACTACCGCAGATTTTGGGATTGAGTGTAATCTCTAATAAAAGAGAGCAACACTTCAAAAGGTGAGGAATCAGAAAGCAAAAAAGTTGATGAGAAAGTTAACACTAACAGGGTTTCGTTTTACAAGCTGTTTGCATTTGGTGATTCAACAGATCATATGTTATTAATGATTATGGGCAGCATTTGTTTAGCGGTGTATGTATGCCTCTTATGGCAATACTGTATGGGGATATTATCAATAGTTTTGGACAAAACCAAAATAATCATAAGGGTGATGCGCCAAGGGCTTATCATGGTCTTGAAGAACACAATGGAGACAAAGGAGATCGTGAAAAGGATGCTCAAGGAGTGCAAGGAAGCATGGACAAGCTTAAAGGAGAGGATGGAATCGCAATTCACCTTGGAGATGCCATAAAGATTCCATTTGATCAATTGAAGATGTCTTTAGGTCTGATGACTAGAGCAAGGGCTAAGAAGTTCAAAGATGCTTTAACAAGTCTTGTTCGACATCATCTTGAAGGTTTGAAGTCCATTGAAGATCAATTGGAGAGCATTGAAGTCGATAAGCCTAGGAATATTCCCAACGATTCCAAGATATGCACCTTACTTGAAATCGTTGAACCCCAGGGATTGCATTGTGTAATTCGCCCATATGGGCCTTAATTCTATCTTAGATTAGCTATTTAATTAGTCTAGAAGACATTGGGTTGGGCCTTGTTTGACTAAGTCCAATCCTTACTTAATTAAGTTAAGTTATTTACTTTTCCTAGTTGAACAAGGGTTAGGCTATTTCCTTGTTTTTTCCTCTATGTGTAAACCGCCCTATGAGGAGGTTAAGGGGGGTATTGCATCAACCCTATCACTATATAAGGGCACCAATATCTCTTGTAAACATAAGTCAAGTTATCAATAAAATTGAGAGGTTTATTCACCCATATCATTTATTTGGCTTCATTGTTCTAGTTTGAGCAAACTTAGGGTTCTTCAATCATGTAGAATCCTAGGAAAAAATTAGGTTGTGTGAACTTAATTGTTTGTGAACTTTGTGATCTTAAGTTAACAATTGCAGGTCTAATTGAGGATTTAAGGCCGACGAACGAAGACGATTGCTTAGGTGAAGGTAATCGATTTTACTCATCTAGGAGAGTTGGTGTTTCAAGTCGACTTTGGTGGCTATTCAAAGCGTAGATTTGAATCTAACACAACTAGATTTGTATCAATTGGTATCAGAGCATAGGTTGTTATCTTCAATCGGTAAATCTATCCTTCTATTCATCATTCATCAAGTTTTTCATCGATCTTATTCACCTTCTTGAAAAATAAAAAAAAATCATAAACTTCAAAAATTCATTGTGGATTCATCTTAACTTTGTTTACTTTGAAATTTCAGATTTGAGGTCCTTATAACTAGTAGTTATATCAAAAAATATCAAAAAAATCAAAAAAGATAAAAAATAAAATAAAAAAAATTTTCTACCAGAAACTTGTGATTTTTTGTTCTTGATTCGTTTGAGCTCGGAAAGCTTTGAAATTTGAGCTATAGACTTCTTTTCGTGTGATATTTCTGGGGAAAATATTGAAAAAAATAAAAAAAATCTGTGGTGTTATCGACTTTTTGTAGAAACTGGGGTTTTCAATTGAGAATTTGGGGATTAGGGTTTTCTATTGTGCAATTGGTTCAATTGGTTGCAATTAACCCTAATTCATTATGTGATTGAGATTCTTGGGTTGCTTTTGCTGTGAATTGAAGTTTAATTTGAAGAATTTCAGGTTAAAACCCTATTGGAGACAAGTGGTACAAAATTGGATTCAAGTGGTACTAGGGTTTTCTAATTGATTTGAATTGTTTGATTTGTGCTTGAATTGAGTTTTTGTGCAGCAATTTGGGGAAATTCAACATAAAGACCTGCATAAGCGGTTTGGTTTTGGTTTAGATCACTTTGCTTTGATTCACAAAAATTTTGCTACTAATTGTTTGTTCCTCAAGTAGGTCACGAGAAGAAAGGAGTTCTCTAACGAGTTGCTCTTATTAGGCCTATTGAAACAAGTAAAAGGCATAATCTTGTGAGATCATTAAGAGAGTAGTAGACCGCCAATCCCTAGGTTGAGTGCAAAAGCACAAAGGTATACACACACACACACACTTGTGAGGAATTTTTACTACTAATCTTTGTTCTTTGTGTAGGTACAATGGGAGATAGACAAGAAGAGCAAAATCAAGAAGTAAACACGAATACCGTGTTACAACAAATAATTCAACAACTTGGCACCGTGACTACTAAATTGGATGCCTTAGAAAATCGAAATCAACAAGCTCAACAAGGAGCTAATGCCGCACAACCTAATGATCAACGAGATCGATAACAAGCTCAAAGGCAAGTTGTTAGCAGAATGGATCCTATGGAGAGGTTGAGGCAACAAGAGCTTGGAGGTCAAGCCATCAATGACAATTTGCGGCCTAGAAGAGGAGTTGAAAGAAAGGATGCTAAAGACAACATCAAGTACAAAATCCCTAAATTCAATGGGAGAGGGTCACCGGCGGATTACTTGGAGTGGGAGTCAAAATTGGACATGTACTTTATGCCGAATCTAAGAAGGTGCTAATGCGCCAAGGGCTTTTCATGGCATAGAAGAGGAGAATGGAGCTAATGGAGATCATGTCTCGGATAAACATGGAGATGTCATGGATGTTCAAGAAGATGTTAAGGTTGATCTCGGATTGAACGCAAGCTTGGAGGATCATGGAGTTGGAGGCATCGCATATGACCGGCCATTGCTTGGAGAATCCGCGCAACACCGGCCATCGCATGCGCCATCGCATGGAGCAACCGGCCACAACTGGCCATCGCATGGGGCATCAGCGCACAACCGGCCATTTGATCCTTTAGCCATTCCACAAGGTCCAATGACAAGGGCCCGGGCTAAAAGGTTCAAGGAAGCTTTATTGGGCTTTGTTAGATCTCATCTTGGAGGTTTGGAGTCCATTGAAGAACAATTGCAGAGCATTGAAGTCGACATCACCAAGAATATTCCCAGCGATTCCAAGATATTCACCTTACTTGAAATCGCTGATCATTAGTTCTTATATTGTGTAATTCGGCCACATGGGCCTTTATTCTATTTTAGTTTAGTTAATTATTTCGTTTAGACCTTGATTAGGGTTGGGCCTTGTTTAATTAAAGTCCAATCCTCATCTATTTTCCTATTGGTTGTATTTTAAGTTAGTTTCTAGAATAATCTATGTAAGCCGCCGTAAAGGCTTCAAGATTGGGAGGGAGGTGCGTCCCCTACTACTATATAAAGGGACCATCCCCCTCTTGTAAACATAAGTTGAGTTGATTAATAAAGTTGAGGATTATTTTCCCAAATTGATTATCTTAGCTTCATTGTTCTAGTTTGAGCAAACCTAGGGTTCTTCAATCTTGTAGAGTCCTAGCAAACAATTAGGTTGTTGTTTGTGAATCTTGTGATCTTAGGTTGATAATTGCAGGTCTAATTATTCATCTAAGGCGACGAACGAAGGAGGATTTATCTAGTGAAGATTGTCGACATACAAGTCTAGAAGATTTGGTGATTCAAGTTGATCTTTGGCGGGTCTCAAAGGTGGATTTGAACCGCTTTGGAACTAGATTCGTATCAATTGGTAATCAGAGCATAAGTTTATCATCTTCAATCGGTAAATCTATCTTTATATTCATCATTCATCAAGTTTTCATCCATCAAAAATTACCCACACCCTTATCGCACCACACTCTTGAAAATTCCAAAAAATCAGCAACTTTGAAAATTCATAGTCGATTCATCTTAAAATTGAAGGGGTTGAAGGGGTTGCAAAGGGTGAGGGGTAGGAAGGGGTGGTCATCACCCCTCCCAACCCCTTACATCCCACCCCTCTAAATTGGGGTATTTTGGAGGGGTGGGGTTTGACTTAAAATATTAGTACCCAAATTGTCCTTAGTATATTGTCAAAAATCCAAAACTGCCCTTAATAAATAATATCTAATCAATTAATAAAATAAATACAACATCATAATATATTTTTTTAATAAATATTTTTAATGATAAAAATAAAAATAATTATACTTTGATAAAGTACATATAATAATTATTTTTGTTAATAATTTATATTTTTGTTTATTTCACATTTATTTTCTTTCTCATGTATCGTTTACAAAAAAACTATAGTTTGTAAAATACATTAACTATTTTTTTATAAATGTAATGATGAACAATGCTCAATATAATTATTATACTCTTTAGATAAAATACACAAGACACATGGCACTCACTATGTGAGTGCTTATATATGAAAATAAATTAATTATTATAAGGTAGTTTATGGTAGTTTTCTTTAAATAAATAGTTTCTTTAAATGATAAATAAATAAAATTTAAATATTATATATTTATCCTGTAATGGGTAGTTTTATTTAAAATGAGTAGTTTTTAAAATTGAGTTGTCACCGAATCAACTCGTGACACAAACTCAGGACTTCACATTATAATTAGGATAGATAATAATTATTTTGTTTTGTATACAACATGTGTAGAAAATATGAATACAATACATGGAGTTTCTACACATAAGGATAAATTTGTAAAATACATATAAAACTCCTCTCAACCCCTTCCTCCAACCAAACACAAAACATGAGCACACCCTTCTTACCCCTTCTTTGAACCAAACATAATTTTTCTAAAACCCCTCCCAACTCCTCCCCCTCCCTACCACACCCCTCCCCACCCCACCCCTCCCCCATTTCAACCAAACAAGGGCTTAGTGTGATCTTTCTGGGAAAAATACTGAAAAAAATCAAAAAAATCTGTGGTGTTATCGATTTTCGACATCAACTAGGGTTTTAATTTGGGAATTTTGGGAATTAGGGTTTTCATTGTGCAATTGGTTCAATTTGTTAAAATTAGCCCTAATTGTTTGTGTAATTGAGATTCTTGGCTTGCTTTTGCTGTGAATTGTGATTTGATTTGAAGAATTTTAGGTTTGAAACCCTATTGGAGACAAGTACTACAAAATTGGATCAAGTGGTACTAGGGTTTTCACTAATCGATTTGATTGTTTTATTTGTGCTTAAGTTGAGGATTATTTTCCCAAATTGATTATCTTAGCTTCATTGTTCTAGTTTGAGCAAACTTAGGGTTCTTCAATCTTGTAGAGTCCTAGCAAACAATTAGGTTGTGATTGCTTAATAATTTGTGAATCTTGTGATCTTAGGTTGATAATTGCAGGTCTAATTATTCATCTAAGGCGACGAACGAAGGAGGATTTATCTAGTGAACATTGTCGACATACAAGTCTAGAAGATTTGGTGATTCAAGTTGATCTTTGGCGGGTCTCGAAGGTGGATTTGAACCGATTTGGAACTAGATTCGTATCAATTGGTAATGATGCGCCAAGGGCTTATCATGGCATAGAAGAGCACAATGGAGCTAATGGAGATCATGTCTCGGATAAACATGGATATGTCATGGATGTTCAAGAAGATGTTAAGGTTGATCCCAGATTGAACGCAAGCTTGGAGGAGCATGGAGTTGGAGGCATCGCATATGACCGGCCATTGCTTGGAGAAGTCGCGCAACACCGGCCATATGACCGGCCACTTGACCGGCCATCGCATGCGCCATCGCATGGAGCAACCGGCCATCGTATGGGGCATCTGCGCACAACCGACCATTTGATCCTTTAGCCATTCCACAAGGTCCAATGACAAGGGCCCGGGCTAAAAGGTTCAAGGGAGCTTTATTGGGCTTTGTTAGATCTCATCTTGGAGGTTTGGAGTCCATTGAAGAACAATTGGAGAGCATTGAAGTCGACATCACCAAGAATATTCCCATCGATTCCAAGATATTCACCTTACTTGAAATCGATGATCATTAGTTTTTATATTGTGTAATTCGGCCACATGGGCCTTTATTCTATCTTAGTTTAGTTAATTATTTAGTTTGGACCTTGATTAGGGTTGGGCCTTGTTTAATTAAAGTCCAATCCTCATCTATTTTCCTATTGGTTGTATTTTAGGATAGTTTCTAGAATAATCTATGTAAGCCGCCCTAAAGGCTTCAGGATTGGGAGAGAGGTGCGTCCCCTACTACTATATAAAGGGACCATCCCCCTCTTGTAAACATAAGTTGAGTTGATTAATAAAGTTGAGGATTATTTTCCCAAATTGATTATCTTAGCTTCATTGTTCTAGTTTGAGCAAACTTAGGGTTCTTCAATCTTGTAGAGTCCTAGCAAACAATTAGGTTGTGATTGCTTAATTGTTTGTGAATCTTGTGATCTTAGGTTGATAATTGCAGGTCTAATTATTCATCTAAGGCAATGAACGAAGGATGATTTATCTATTGAAGATTGTCGACATACAAGTCTAGAAGATTTGGTGATTCAAGTTGATCTTTGGCGGGTCTCAAAGGTGGATTTGAACCGATTTGGAACTAGATTTGTATCAGGTGCAAATTGCTATCCTCGAGTTTGCGGAAAATGCTTTGAATTGGTGGAATCAATTGGTGCAATCAAGGAGAAGAAATTTGGAGAGGCCTACTGAAACTTGGTTGGAATTGAAGAGTCTTATGAGAAAGAGATTTGTTCCAAGTTTTATGTCAATTCTCTTTATCAAAGCTTGCAATCTTTGAGGCAAGGAACAAGGAGTGTTGATGAGTACTACTCGGAGATGATGTTGTTGATGTCTAGGGCCGAGGTTGATGAAGCTCCACAAGTCACCATGGCTAGGTTTATTGCGGGTTTGAATAGAGATATACATGACATAGGGGAGATGCAACAACACTATGATGTTGAGGAATTGCTTCAACATGCTTTGAAGGCCGAGAGCCAAGTTAAGAGGAATGGCACTAAGAAAAGCTTTGCATCATCATCAAGCTCGTGGAAGACTCCAATTAAGAAGGATGAGAAGACTTTCAACAAGGAGAAGGAGGTAGCGCAAAAGGGAGTGAGCCCTAAATCCGATTCTAAGTCTTCATCAAGTTCTTCTTCTAAAGCTCATGTTAAGTGCTTTAAGTGTCAAGGATTTGGACACTATGCTAAGGATTGCGTTAACAAGAAGGTTATGTAACTTAATGAGCTTGATGAGATTGTGAGTGAAGATTAAGAATTTGCTCTAGGATCTAGTGGTGATGGAGATGATGAAAGGGGATTTGCGCATGATGATGAGGATGATGATGATGGTGCTACACCGGCACTCTTGAACTTAGTTGCAAGAAAACCTTTAAGTGCCTATGTTAAAGGAGATGTGCACAATCAAAGGGAGAATTTGTTTCATACTTGGATGTATGCGTGTGGGAAGCCTAGTAGTGTGATCATTGATGGAGGAAGTTGTACAAACATAGCTAGTGTATACTTAGTGAAGGAGTTGTCGTTGCCCACTACCAAACACCCTAAACCCTATAGTTTAGGATGGATCAATGATAGAGAGGAGATTAAGGTTAACAAACAAGTTTTAGTTTCTCTTTCTTTGGGCAGGTACAAGGATGAGGTGCTATGTGATGTTCTTCCAATGCAAGCATGCCATGTTTTACTTGGTCGACCATGGCAATATGACAACAAGGTCCATCATGATGGTGAGACAAATAACTATTCTTTTGTTTGTGGTAAGCATCCTATTACTTTGATTCCTTTATCACCTCAAGAAGCTTTAAAAGATCAATTGAAATTGAAAGAAGATTTTGCTTGATAAGCATGCTAGTTCTAAGAAGGTTGTTAAGGAGTGTAAGTTAGCTAAGAATGCAAAGAAAAGGCTAAGAATGCTAGTTCTAGTGTGAATTGCGTTGAAAACAAATCTGTTTTGGTTGATAAGCATGCTAGTTCTAAGAAAGTTGTTATGTAGTGTATGTTAGCTACTAAGAGTGAGATTAAAGAAGCTTTGAATGATAATTCTGTTTTGATCTTGCTTTTTCTTAAAAATACACTTGTTCCTACTAACAACTTGGAAACAAAACTTCCAAGCAACATTGTTTCTCTTTTGAGTGATTATGTACATGTGTTTCGAAAGGAAATTCCTAGTTGTTTACCACCAATTAGAGGGATTGAACATCAAATTGACTTCATCTCTGGAGCACAAATACCTAATAAGCCAGCTTATAGGACAAATCCTGAAGAAACAAAGGAGTTGGAGAAGCAAGTTGGAGAGCTACTTCAAAAGGGTTTTGTGCGTGAAAGCCATGTGCAGTTCCTGTTTTGCTTGTTCCTAAGAAGGATGGAACTTGAAGAATGTGTGTTGATTGTAGGGCAATAAACAACATAACGATAAAGTATCGTCACCCTATTCCTAGATTAGATGATATGCTTGATGAATTGCATGGTGCTTGCTTATTTTCAAAGATTTATCTTAAGAGTGGATATCATCAAATTCGCATGAAAGAGTGTGATGAAAGGAAAACTGCCTTTAAAACTAAGCTAGGGTTGTTTGAATGGTTAGTTATGCCTTTTGGATTGACTAATGCACCTAGTACTTTCATGAGACTAATGAATCATGTTTTGAGAGCTTATATTGGCAAATTTGTTGTTGTTTATTTTGATGATATACTTGTGTATAGCCGAAACCTAGATGATCATATTGAGCACTTGTGTTGTGTGTTAGATGTACTTAGGGTTGAGAAGTTGTATGCTAACCTTAAGAAGTGCACCTTTTGCACAAACAAGCTTGTTTTTCTTGGTTTTCTGGTGTCATCGCAAGGTATAGAAGTTGATGAGGAGAAGATCAAAGCAATCAAAGAATAGCCAACCCCCACCAACGTTGGTCAAGTGAGATCTTTTCATGGCTTAGCCGGATTCTATAGGAGGTTTGTTAAGGACTTTAGCACCTTAGCCGCCCCTATTACAAGTGTGATGAAGAAGAATACACCATTCAAGTGGGGAAAAGAACAACAAGAAGCATTTGAGATCTTGAAGGAAAAATTAACTAATGCTCCTTTGCTTGTTTTACCTTTCACAATACTTTTGACATTGAATGTGATGCATCAGGGGTTGGAATTGGAGCTGTTTTAATGCAAGCTGGGAAGCCCGTAGCTTATTTTAGTGAGAAATTGAATGGGGCTGCATTGAATTATCCAACCTATGACAAAGAATTGTATGCTCTTGTGAGGGCATTACAAACATGGCAACACTATCTTTGGCCTAAAGAGTTTGAGATTCACACGGATCATGAAAGCTTGAAGTACTTGAGAGGCCAACAAAAGTTGAAAAAACGGCATGCTAAGTGGAGTGAGTTCATTGAGAGTTTTCCTTATGTGGTGCGCTACAAACAAGGTAAGGAGAATTTTGTAGCTGATGCTTCATCAAGGAGGTATGTCTTACTTTCCATGCTTGATTCTAAGTTTCTTGAATTTGAGTTTATTAAGGAATTGTATGCTAGTGATGTTTACTTTGGTGAAATGTTTAAAGCATGTGAAAATTCTAGATTTGGAAAGTATTATAAGCATGATGGATTTTTGTTTAAAGAATCTAGATTGTGTGTGCCTTCTTGCTCATTGCGTTATGTTCTTGTGCGGGAATCGCATGAAGGGGTTTTAATGGGTCACTTTGGTGTTGATAGAACATATTAGATATTGCATGAACACTTCTTTTGGCCTAAGATGCGGCATGATGTAGGAAAGTACGTTGTTAGTTGCATTGTTTTTTTGCAAGCTAAATCTACATATAAGCCTCATGGATTGTATACTCCTTTGCCTATTCCTTATGAACCATGGACTCATATTAGCATGGATTTTGTGTTAGGATTACCTCGTTCTAGGAGAGGTAAAGATTCTATCTTTGTGGTTGTTGATAGGTTTTCTAAGATGGCACACTTTATTGCATGTACTAAAACGGATGATGCCATTAATGTAGCTAATTTGTTCTTTAAAGAGATTGTTAGACTACATGGAATGCCTAGGACGATTGTGAGTGATAGAGATGTTAAGTTCTTAAGTCACTTTTGGAGGACATTATGGGCTAAGTTAGGTACTAAGTTGTTATTTTCAAGTATTTGTCATCATCAAACCGATGGCCAAACTGAAGTAGTTAATAGGACTTTGTCAACCTTGCTTAGGGCATTAATTAAGAAGAACTTAAGAACTTGGGAGGATTGTCTACCTCATGTTGAATTTGCATACAATAGAAGCATACATAGCACTACTGGATATTCACCTTTTGAAACTGTGTATGGCTTTAATCCTTTAACCCCATTGGATTTGTTGAGTTTACCTTTGAGTGTGCAAGTGGACATGGATGGTGAAAGAAAAGCCGATTTTGTTAAGGAACTTCATGCTAGGGTTCGAGCTCAAATTGATAAGAAAACACAACACAACATGAAGAATGCTAACAAAGGGCGCAAGGAGATCATCTTTGAACCTGGAGATTGGGTTTGGTTGCATCTAAGGAAGGAGAGGTTCCCTGAAAAGAGAAAGTTTAAGCTCTTACCTCGTGGAGATGCTCCATTCCAAGTCTTAGAGAGGATCAACAACAATGCCTACAAGCTAGATCTTCCTAGTGAATATGGCAATGTAAGTGCTACTTTTAATGTTTCAGACTTATCCTTGTTTGATAGTAATGCAGATTTGAGGACAAATCCTTTTCAAGGGAGAGCGGATGATGCGCCAAGGGCTTATCATGGTCTTGAAGAAAACAATGGAGACAATGGAGATCATGGAAAGGATGCTCAAGGAGTGCAAGGAAGCATGGACAAGCTTAAAGGAGAGGGTGGTATCGCAATTCACCATGGAGATGCCATAAAGATGCCATTTGATCCTTTGAATATGCCTTTAGGTCCGATGACTAGAGCAAGGGCTAAGAAGTTCAAAGATGCTTTAACAAGTCTTGTTCGACATCATCTTGAAGGTTTGAAGTCCATTGAAGATCAATTGGAGAGCATTGAATGACACGGGAGTGTCCCATTTTCTTCAACAAGATGATTCGGGTGAAGTTGCTACAATTAGTGAAGCAAGCACCTTGCCATGTGAGCAGCTTGCTTTGTGGACATGTCATCACGGGTGGGACCAAGGGAGCCACATTGGAGCCAAGCAAGCACCTCTCCAACATTGAGCCTAGTTAGAAGAAAGCACCTCTCTTGGCTTGACATGTGTTTTCATCATCCTTTCACGCCACGACACATGTAAGTCAACATTTTTGGCTAGGAAAACCCTTTGGATGAAGCACTCTCCTTTTCTTGGATAAAAATGCAAGTTGGTAGCAAGTTGGAAACATCATCATTTTGATCATGGAATGAAGGAATTCAGCTGCCTACAATTCGAATCCACTTCACACTTGTTTAGATTATGTTTCTAGCTAATTCGGGTAGTTTTTGCTAAGTGTATGTTTTGTTTAAGTTAAGCTTACTTTGTTAGCTTAATTAAGTGTGTTTAAATTGCTAATCCTAGTATATATGCTACGGATGAGCACTATTCTCATAAGACTTGAATTTTGTAAACTTTGAACTCTTGTTTTACTTTGTAACCTTGTCTAGGTTCTTGCAAGCTTTCCTATATCAATTTGAGTGGTGAATCTGTATCTCTTGTTGATTTGGGAGTAATAGAAACTTGTTCATCTTTTGGGTTTCATCTGTGGTGTATTCTGTATCAAGTGATATTCATTTGGTGGTGAGTTTCGACTGGTTGAAATACTCTTGGTGGTTGATCGTGTCGTCAATGACCATAAAATAAATAATTATCCCAACAATTACTAACTAAACTAGCTAGGGCAAGTAGGGGTCGATCCCACAGAGAGAACGGCTCTTCCTTTTCTCAAACAAAACAAATTAATAAAGAGAATTTAAAGAAGAATTAAAATTAAATCTAACTAAGTAAATTAACTACGAAAGCAATCAAGAAAATTAAAGAAAACAATTAATCAAAAGCAGTGAATAATATCGAAAATAACAATTAAATAGAAACAACCTCCAACATAGAATTAATATCCCTCTTGACAACAATAACATGGATCATAGATATCTAAAGATTATGAGAACCTTGAATAGCTTGTCGGACTTAACCTAAATTACCTTAATTAGATTAGATTACCGATTAAAGTCAATCTATCCCTTTTACTCTTTCAGCAATCAATTACTTTCTTAGGGCTTAGAGATCACTTAGTAATAAAGCATGAAGAACAAGTAATTTAATAACAAACACAATGAGAAATTTCTCGCCCATTGATTCTTTTCTCTCTTGGATGGAGGATTAATTCACATCCAATTGCTACATAAAATTAAGCTGGAGTGATTAATTCACAACCTAATCTAGCTAATGCTAACTCAATTTATCATGAAAGTGTCGACCCAGTCAATCAAAACAAGCAACATAGAATTCATACAGAGATCCAAGAAATACTCAAATAAATTCTCATATAAAAGCACAAAATCTCACCATGGAATTAGTCAAGAGATCAATTAAATTCTACATTGGAGAAAAGAAAAGGATTACTCACTCATAAATTGAGTGATCATCCACAAATAAGAAGAAGAAAACTTATCTATGGATGAGGAAGAGAAGGGGGCGGCGGCTCCTAGGGTTTTTCTCCTCCAAACCTTCAACTAAACAATATATCTTATGAAGAATAAAATTTACTTCTAAAATCTAGACCTAAGGTGGCTATTTATAGTGGAGAAACAAGGGTAGGGCGGTTTACGGCTATCTTGGACTCCAAGTAGGATTAGGTGTCATCCTAGAATAGAATCCAAGTCAAAATAGGATTCTGGAATTTTCTAGATTTCTGCAGAAACTTCACTGGCAGATTCGGGCTTGAAATCGGCAGAATTGGGCTTCAGACTTCAAAAGGAAAGTTAGTAGAGTCTCGGAGTTAGCTTTCCAACGAGTACTCATGGGCTTAAAACGGACATCTGAGCAGAAAGTTATGGCCTTTCTACCGAGACTGCGCTGAAAACGGGCTTATATCGCAAATCTACGGGATTAATGCGGGATTTGGATATTCTTTTGGATATTGGGCCCACAAATTGGGATTTTAACTCCAATTATAGGTTTATATGGGCTAAGTATATTCCCATATAAATAATCCAAAATTCCTTAGCTTCAGGGCTTCTTCTGGGCTTGGCTTCAATCCTTTGTAATTTTAGCTCCAATCTTCAATTCTTGCTCCTTGAAATAATTCTTCAATGATCTTCAAATCTTCAAATTATCTTCAAGAAATCATCAAACACGAACTTTGCATCTCCAAATCTATACTCAAAATTACTTTGCTAATATCTGTGTAAAAAGTAATCAAAATAGCTCCAAAAGTAGTGAAAATAAGCAAATTCTCAATTTCACATCTCATAAAGACTAAAAACACAAATACTTAGAAAATAAGGTATAAATGCATATAAAAGTAGTAAAAAGTATAGACAAATAGCTATAAAAATATGCATAATTTGAGCTCGATCATTAAGTCCGACGAAAGAGGAGGAATAGCCTTGTGAAGGTCATCGACATACACATCTAGAAGTTGAAGAAGTTCAAGTCGACTTTGGTGGATATTCAAAGGGTAGATTTGAATCTAATACAACTAGATTCGTATCAATTGGTATCAGAGCAAAGGTTGTCATCTTCAATTGGTAAATCTATCCTCCTTTTCATCATTCATTAAGTTTTCATCCATCAAAATTCATCCACACTCTTATCGCATCACCTTTATAAAAAAAATTCAAAAATTCAGAAACTTTGAAAATTCATAGTCGATTAATCTTAAATCTTTTTGCTTTGAAATTTCAGATTTAAGTCCCTTATAACTAGTAGTTATATCGAAAAATATCAAAAAAATCAAAACAAATAAAAAAAATTTCGACCAGAAACTTGTGAAATTTATTCTAGATTCGTTTGAGCTCGGAAAGCTTTGACATTTGAGATCTAGACTTCTTTTAGTGTGATCTTTCTGAGAAAAATACTCAAAAAAATCAAAAAAATCTGTGATGTTATCAATTTTTTTCAGAAACTAGGTTTTTAGTTTGGCAAATTTGGGGATTAGGGTTTTCTTGTGCAATTGATCTACTTAGTTGCAACTAGCCCTAATTGTTTGTGTAATTGAGATCCTTGGGTTGCTTTTGCTGTGAATTGTGCTTTAATTTGAAGAATTTCAGGTTACAAACCCTATTGGAGAAAAGTGGTATAAAATTGGAATTAAGTGGTACTAGGGTTTTACTAATCAATTTGAATTGTTTGATTTGTGCTTGATTGAGTTTTTGTGCAGCAAGTTTGGAGAAGGATTTCGACAACAAGAGCCTGCATAACTGGTTTGGTTTTGGTTTAAGATCACTTTCCTTTGATTCACAATAATTTTGCTACTAATTGTTTGTTCCTCAAGTAGGTCACGAGAAGAAAGGAGTGCTCTAGGAGTTGCTCTTATTTGGCCTATTGAAGCTAGTAAAAGGCATAATCTTGTGAGATCATTAAGAGAGTAGTGGATCGCCAATCCATAGGAATTGAGTACAAACACGAGAGCTCAAGTCAAAGGTATAATCTCACACACACTTGTGAGGATTTTTACTACTAATCTTTGTTCTTTTTGTAGGCACAATGGGAGATAGACAAGAAGAGCAAAATCTAGAAGTAAACACTAATGCCATGTTACAACAAATACTTAAAAAACTTGGCACCATGTGTATTAGTTTGGGTGATAGGAGAACTTTGAGTGCCTATGTGAAAGGGGATGTTCATAGGGAGAATTTGTTTCACACTAGGATGTATGCGTGTGGAAAGCCTAGTAGTGTGATTATAGATGAGAAGAGTTGTAAAAACATAGTTAGTGATTATTTGGTGAAAGAGTTACAACTACCTACTTCTAATCATCCTAAACCCTATAGCTTAGGTTGTTTCAATGATAGAGAAGACAATAGTGTTGACATACAAGTTTTAGTTTCTCTTTCTTTGGGTAGGTACAAGGGAGATGTTTTGTGTGATGTCTTACCCATGCAAGCATGCCATGTACTACTTGGTCGACCTTGGCAATTTGACAACAAAGTTCATCATGATGGAGAGACCAACAAGTATTCTTTCATGTGTGGTAAGAAGCCTTTTACTTTAATTCTTTTATAACTTCAAGAAGCTTTAAATGATCAAATTAAAGTGAGAGATGATTTTGCTAAATTGGATGCTGAATTTAGGGCTAAAGAAAAGAGAAAATCCGAACCTAAAATTGATAATTGTTTTGATGATAAAACAACCTTAGTTGAAAAGAGTGTTTTAGATGTTATTTGCGATGATGCTAAACCTAATTTGAGTGTTGTTTGCAATAACACTAAATCTGTTTTGAGTGTTGATAGAGATGATAAAACAGTCTTGTTAGATGAAAATAATTCTGTTTTGGTTGATCATAGCATTGCAAATAATTCTGTTTTGGTTGATCATAACATTGAAAAATAATTCT